>AWOL01S0053856.1:60802-122668 GCA_000715115.1 Nicotiana otophora | reverse complement strand
GCGAAGAACCAAGTTTATCATGCAAGGACGAAACACATTGATGTTCGGTATCATTTTGTACGAAAAATCATAGAAGAAGGTGGAGTCACGGTGAAGAAAATTCATACTACGAAGAACCCTGCTGATATGCTGACAAAAGTGGTGACTGCGGTCAAGTTTCAACATTGTTTGGATTTGATCAACATTGTTGAACACTAAAGATTGAAGATGAAGACACAACCAAAATTTGTTATTGAGAGAAAATTGAAGATGTGGGATTTTGCCAAGGTGGAGATTTGTTGAAATTGTCAAAAGTCCCACATCGGTGGATGACAATTTTGAATGGGAATTTCACCCTATAAAAGGAGGCCTAATGTTTAGGATTTAGACACACCTCTCATTTGCCTTTTTATCTTCTTCTTAAGGCATTTGTATCTTCTCTCTTTAGTATTATTTCCCTTGTAATTTTGGAGTGGAATAAAATATTTATTGTGTCCGAGGAAGNACCAGTTAGTTGGAAGTCTACTTTGCAGTCAACAGTTGCTTTGTCTACAACAGAGGCAGAGTACATGGCTATTACAGAGGCTGTAAAGGAGGCAATTTGGCTTCAGGGGTTGCTAAAGGAGCTTGGTATTGAACAAAAAAATATTACAATTTTTTGTGATAGTCAAAGTGCTATTCAATTAGCGAAGAACCAAGTTTATCATGCAAGGACGAAGCACATTGATGTTCGGTATCATTTTGTACGAGAAATCATAGAAGAAGGTGGAGTCACGGTGAAGAAAATTCATACTACGGAGAACCCTGCTGATATGCTGACAAAAGTGGTGACTGCGGTCAAGTTTCAACATTGTTTGGATTTGATCAACATTGTTGAACACTAAAGATTGAAGATGAAGACACAACCAAAATTTGTTATTGAGAGAAAATTGAAGATGTGGGATTTTGCCAAGGTGGAGATTTGTTGAAATTGTCAAAAGTCCCACATCGGTGGATGACAATTTTGAATGGGAATTTCACCCTATAAAAGGAGGCCTAATGTTTAGGATTTAGACACACCTCTCATTTGCCTTTTTATCTTCTTCTTAAGGCATTTGTATCTTCTCTCTTTAGTATTATTTCCCTTGTAATTTTGGAGTGGAATAAAATATTTATTGTGTCCGAGGAAGTAGGCAAAATTGGCCAAACCTCGTAAATTCTGGTGTTCTTTTATTGTTGTCTTATCGTCTTGTTTATTATTTAGTGGTTGTCATCTATTTTGGTATAGTAGTTGTGACTCATTCACACTATATACATTTGGCTTCCGCAACAACGACCCCTGAAGTTAAATACAACAAAAGTACAATAAACCCTTCTGTTATTGCAACGAGCCAGAGATGATCAAGTGCAAAAGAGTGATCGAGGATATGCATTTTTAAGCCTATATTCCCATCTAGAGTCCTAAGATAATTTTAAAAGCATTTTTTATCATTCTTTTACCTTTTGGATTTGGATACTTGAATCACTATTTCATTCTCAAAAAGTAAGGTGATCACGCCACACATTTTAACTTGGCAAGTAGCACAACCAGTGCTATGCTGCAATATGCCTCTTTCGGTTTACACAGGCCTAAAGCTATGCAATTCCAATAGACTTTGTTCATAGGATATTCTGCACTTTTCTTATGCTGGGGTTTATGCATTTCACCATCATATTGCCTGATTGACTAATGTCCAGTGTCCACAGACTTCACACATGCAGTTGAAGGTGGAGCCAAAGAGAGTTGAAAAATTCTTTACTATTTCTATGTAGCTGCCTCGGTACTGTTTCATTTTTACAACCAAGGAACTCGAAGAGGAATAACAACAAAAATGCAGCTTTCTTTCAAGGTTCATTTGATTCAGTAAACACTTAATAGATGAAACTCTTACTCAAACGGCCAAATGTTATCATACCAGCTCCACTGGATTGACAGCATTTCTAATACCTTGCCATTAATACCTGCAAAAGGAGAGAAAAATCCCCACCTTCTCCACGTGGAAATTATCGAATGATAATCTCAGGAAAGTAGGAAGTCATCACGTAGTTTTGATAGCCATTGGTTTACCTCGACCCATGGAGAATCCCTTAGTGCCATCCGACATACGAGGTACAGAAAATTGCTTGGCTGCTGCTGACTGATCAAAAACAGGCTGCCCTAGACCAACACGATTGATATTTGAGGGGGCATTTCCCACACTACTTCCACGATTGATGTTTGACATGGGAGCCCCTAAATGACCTCCACAGTTGTTTTGATGAAACTGGGGACGTCCATGTCCACGTCCCGGACCCTGTCCTTGTCCCTTACCCCGACCACACCTTTTCCTCATCCCATCACTGCCATGCTCCTCCTGCCGATGTAAAACAAAGATGAGGAAACCACAAATATAAAACACATAAGACTACACTACAATATTATTGAAAACCAGTCTCTGCAGGATTATGTGGTGTGGTGCAGTTACTAAAATACTATCTAGACATGTTACCACAGTTTAGGAATAAATACAGATTCACTTACTGCAAGCTCATTAGACCGAGCATCAAGATGGTGTGATGACTCTTCATTAAGCTTTTCATTGACCTCTAATGCAAAACCATCATCTTCCTTGAAGTTGTGTTCACTACCATGACCAACTTTTTTCCCTCGAGCTTGGCCACATTTTTCCTGTGAGTTCAACCAAAATCCATACATACATGATATTATTAAAAATGAGATCAAATACATTCGACAAAATTTATGCTGAGGCAAAAAGGGTTAATTTGAACTTGTATGACAAGTGGCACAAACAACAATTATGCCTCAGTCCCAAACAAGTTGGGTCGGAAATATGAATCCACACTTTTTCTTTAAGCTCAACTCATATCCTCTCATACCAAAATAATATAGAAGTAAAAGTAAAAATTAAGATAAATATAAATATATATATATATATATATATAAATAATAGTAATAATAATGATATTAGAAGTTCTCTAGCAAGTCTAAGTTGTACAAAATTGGGTAAGATCAACAAAATCTGGTAACAGGTAAAGCCCGAAAGCTGTTCCTGTCCCTGTCAAGGGAGATCCAACCATCTCCATTTAATCAACACATTATAGTCAAGAAATTCTTCAGCACTGACTGCTTCTGAACGGAAAGGAAAGGGATTAAACGGAAATAATGAATGACATAATAAGATCTGAGTTAAAAATTAAATGTTTTCCTAGTCACCCATTTCTTCCCCTTCCTTCAGAAACAATCAACCCCTAGAGTTATCTTATATTATCAACTGAAAAATCAATCATTATAACTGCATCAGAAGTACTCCGAACAAATATGGACTATAAGTGTGTAGTCTGGGCATCTAAATTATGTCAGTAACATTAATCAACAGTTCTCAACATTCATTCTTCTTTCACTAACAAACAGAATTATCACTGCTTAAATCGTGTGGTTTCAAGTGTACACAGGGAAACACTGTTCAAGACTCACTGTGTGTCTAAGAAGTAACCGGACTTGTAGACTATTTCTCCAGTTATCCTCATCATTTAATTCTGCAACCTGCAATATAAGATCAAAAACGAAAATAAAGGATGCCAAAGACAGATATATCCAAGTTTTGCTGGAAACAACATTATATTAACTCACCGCCCTCTCAGCCAATTTGATGGATCCGTATTCCACAAAAGCGTGTAACTGCATTCAGATATCCAATTCAGATACTAGAAGGAACAACGTTATACCAAGTATAAATATAGACACCGCTATCTTATATGTGCCAGGCTACAGAACTCTGTTGCAGTATCAATTTTTTCCAGTCTTTGTTCATCCTATGATAGCAGAATATGGTAGTATGGTCGAGCTTTATTTCCAAAACAGAATATCAACAACTCGAACATGATATTCATCATTTCTTATTTTAATTCTGGTTGTAGTTGGGGGAAGGCATCAACTTCAAGATTTCACACTCATGCATAAACTACATATATCGCACAAATCACACCATCTGATGCTTACCTTGTTGCTATACATCATACTATCTGATTTTGTGGTTCTAGATCCTGAAGAAGCCCAACCACTGGAATACTGAGGTTGGCAGGTGCGAATCATCTTCACACTGATGTATTAAGCAAAAGTCTTAAAAAGCTGTTGATATTTTCTAATAAGCAGATCTTTTGGACATCTGTATATAGACTGTAAGAAAAATTCTACCTTCCAACAGCTGAGAAAATCTTCATGAGGTTTTGGTGGCAGTGGTCCTCGGGCAAATTTTCAGCAATCACTATTCGAGACTAAAGGTGCAGAATGAAGAATATCAAAATGAAAAATAAACAACAGAAAAACAACAAAATACCGATAAAAAACTGATATGAACTATTAGGTGGAAATAAATGTTTCATCAAACGTTTTTTGTTCTAAACTAGACAGCTAGCAATAAAAAAAGACCTACTTGCAATTCTTTCAAGTCGGTTTCAGTCAAAGGAATTTTGCGTTTGACCTTCATGCCATCATCACTAACTACCTACAAGGATAAAAATCAAATAAATAAGTAAATACATTAAATGAATAAAATAAGAAAGTGAAAACGTGTCAGAGAGCAATTATTGCTGAAACTTACATGGTGGAAGCACATGATCCGCAGAAGAAAAATTATTAACATAGACAGTGGATTATTTTAGGTTAGAAAGGGGGGGGGTGAGAAGGTGAAAAGGAAAAACTCACAAGCTTTGTAGAGCTCCGCAAAACTTGAGCAAGCTGTGCATAACTATCCACAAGAGCTTTAATCTTCTTGAACAATGCAACCACGGATATTGGTACTATAGCAAAGAAAAGAAGTCCAGGCAGACTTAAGAACGATCATAAGAAACAAAAACTTAAAAATATCTATAAAAACAAGAACCAACAAGAAGAGATTCAAAAGCACAAATGCTAAGGAAAACCCCACCCCCACCCTATTTATTACAAAAAGTAAAGGCTAAAGGACAAATTACCATATCCTTCGGGATCCTTGAGCATATGCTTTATTAGATGATCAGTTGTTGCCAAATTTAAATCACTGAAGTAGAACTCCACCTACAGACAATGTGAGTATTCTGAATTGGAAGAATAAAGAAATAGCAGAGCAGTTCCCTCCCTCGTGAATCTTATACAATTTCACAAGCACTTCGAAAGTTTTTGGAAATTTTGCAGCACTATTTTAGATCTTCAAAAGAGTTCTGTAGTTTAAGTTAGCTTGTTATATACTGAGAGCTAGTAATTTACCATTTGCATAGAAGAGAAAATTCTAAGGAAACAAACGAATTATAAACAATAATAAACGAGTTCCTACTACTAATACTACTACTATGTCTCAATCCTAAACTAGTTGGTTAATTCTCCAGATCCATTCTGCTCTTTAGGGCAGTTCCATTTCAATACTCAATAATTCATCTTTAAAACAAATCTTGCGTTCTCTAAAACTAGAGATTAATCATCTAGAGTAATTAAAAAAAACAACTAGCGTAAGAGATACAGAAAATTTTCTGCTTACTTGATTAATAATCTTTTGAAGAGCTTCTTCAGTCAACCCTCCATTTTTACTAGCATGATCCAAGTCAGCACCAATAACCATCTCTTGTGCAACTCCGGCCAAAACACCACCATAAAACGGCGACGGATACTGAACCGGCAATTGAGGAGCATAAACAAAATGGTTCTGAACCGGATGAAGAGTAGCAGCAGGAGTAGCGTACACGTGCACCAGCGTTTTACCGGCCTGATTCAAATCGGTCAGCGACGTCGACGGAGAAATCGACGGAGACGATGAAGTTCGTGGAATGAATGCCGGAGCAAGCGCGTTGAGTGAAGAATTTCTCAAAAGAGAGGGCGGTGGATCGGACGGTGAAGAAGAGGCGGTTTGATCGAATGGACGGTCGGATGAGGATGAAGACGTAGCCGCCGATGAATTGAAGGAATCGGGGAGGGAATCTAACACAGTTGCCGATTCCTCCAGAGCCATAACTATGAATTAAGTGATATTAATTTTTGTTTTTTCTTGTTGTTGATTTCTTCCTTCTTCTTCTTTATTTTATAGTTTTTAGATAGGTAGATTAGAATCTAGGATCTAAGGAGGGAATTATGTTTACTAGTTTTAGCAATTCTTCTTAGGGTCTACGAAGGGAATTATGTTTACTAGTTTTAGCAATTCTTCTTAGGGTCTACGAAGGGAATTATGTTAACTAGTTTTAGCAATTCTTCTTATTCTTGTGCTTCTAATTTTCGGAACAGAAACAAGTTTTTTTTCGCAATGGAAAAATCCCAGTAAAAGAAGAGAGAGAGAAAACGGAAGAAACGAAATGTTCTGACACCATTTCTTGAACTCGGGGAGCACTAACCCCATGCTCTGAACTACTGCTATTAGACTTATTGCTTCTGTTTATTTTGTCTCTTAAGTCATATTAGGCAAGAAGGTATCCGCAAGTATAGTTCTAGCCCCACATACGCAAATAGAGTTAAGAGATAATATGTTCCCTTATACATTTGTTGCAGAAACTACTAAAACAACATTTGCTTGCTATAACTGCAGAAATAAATTGATCAACGAAGATAAATTCAATTCCAATTCTTGATCAATCAAGATCCTGAACCAGCGTATGTGGGGCTGAACATACTTGAACATAATCTCGAGCCTGGCTTATCATGTCGGAGACCGGTTATACCCGTATACATATAGTCCCCTCATTTTTTCGGAGAGTAGATGACGAGAAACGATATGAGCTCCCGATTTTCACTTTGATATACCTGTCGCGCCCTGTTTTCTCTCGCGAAATGCGGGCTTCGACGTGTGACAACTCTTTTAAAGGAGGTATTAAAAGAGGAGAGTCGTCACCTAATAGTTTTTAAGGTGCGTTAGGGCACCTATTATGCAGATAACTCTGTTTGACTAGTCTACGTCACTAAAGATCGGGTAAGGGCTCAAGTTACCTCAAAGAGAAGGTGTTAGGCACTGCTCGAGGTCCACAATTGTGGGTCCCGACTGAACTTAAGATTATGTGGATTATGACTAAGCTACGTGATCAAATAACATAGGAGTTCAGAAGTCACAGAACTTTATTACAATATGATTAATACAGATCTTAGTGTGAATATAGGGATACAACTATTTAGATCTAATAACAGCATATAAAGAGGAGGGGGGTCCTAAGTTTTTTTAGCCTAAAGGATCACCCCGTGCAACATAAATAATACTTCGTAACTCCTTCAAGATGGAGTGTTACTCATATTATTCAGCGGGCACAGACTATCATCTCCTGCTACTCGATTACTATGTTAAAGTTGTTACCTAAAAGCGTTCTAATTCAATTATAGGTCGTACCCTATGCGTGCATTACCCATCCCATACCTATGGTCCAGGAGGTATTGGACCTTTATTTAGGGTGGTTCTAGACTTAAACTTAGGCTGCTCAAATATGATAAAACTAGGTGACATACAAAATACATTGGACTTCAAATATAGGCAGTCAAGGCTCAAGTTTACCTGCACACTTAAGCAACATATGCACGCAAACACATATGCCGATCAGAAATCTGCAGAATCCTATAGACATGCTTTCTAGGCGATCAAAGTATGCAAGTGATTTCAGATGCAGGATATAGCTTATAGACAGAATCATGCGGGTATCATAAGCTAATTGTTGAGAGTTTTAAGTTACCAATCCTATATGTGCAATGCCTAAGTGATCTACGCAATTGGGTACAACAAAATCTTCTAGGGAAAGAGTCCCAGAATTATTCATATGACGTGCATGAAGAAGTGTTTGAATGGTCTAGCATTAACCAATTACAGCGAGTAATTATTTCTTATAGGTAGGATCTCTAACGCATAGTACTTTAGAGCTCGTTTTATTTATACTTAGTCCTATAAACAAGATTTCTAATGAACGATGTGATATAATAGAAAATGAAATGATCAAAATCCTGTAGGCATAATTTCTAGTGAGTAACTGAAGTGAATTGAAGGAAAGTTCATTTTTGTTCCTATAGGCAGGTTTCTAATATATTTGAAAGTAACCATGCAAGTTGAAGGGGTGCTTACTCCATATAAGCGTGATGTCTATAAACACGTAGCAGTAGACATAACATTTGCACTCATGATTAATAATAAACAAGTAATGTGTGTGTGTGCTCCCCTAATGTCATGATCCCTACGATGCTCATCTAATCGAACAAATAGCAAACATATTACCAAATCCTATATGCATGTTATCTACCTATTGCATGCAAATATTAAAATCTACCCCATTCCCTTTTACTAACAACTCCAATCGTTTATACAAAGATTATTACAGGCCCAATAATGAGTAAAAGTAACAATGTTACATAACAGTAACAATAGGCCCACGGCAAGCCCAAATAAAATAACTAAATACCCAGCTTTACTGCGCCTTCAATATCTCTCACATAGCATACCCACGCCTTCAACAAAAAGCCATATTCAATACACGATTCAGGGATCCATAGAGGAGTCCATGCCAATTCAATGAGCCACAACACAAGTGTTGCACCACTTGGAACAACCAATATAGATATACAGTACATGATATGAAGTAGAGTATTAAGGGCAGTTTTGGAGGTTGAAAGAATGACTAGGACCAAGCCCTAGTGTGTCAGAGTTCACAAGGGCCTCAATGGACCCCGAGCAGTGCTCACACTAGGGAGGTCAGTAGTAAGAGCCTTGTTAGCCTTGGCTTTCAGCCGGCTAAGAATGAGAGGTTTAAAGATAGTATAGATAACAAATGAGGGAGAGTGGACAAAAGTTGAGGGACAGAAATTGAGGGAATACACTTATAACTTAAAGTAGACATAGCAAGGATGAGAACACAAAGCAATTGATCAAACGGGTCACAAGAATTAGAAGCAGGCTCAACACTTAGCAAAATAGCACATAGGCAGTCACAGATTGAAAAAGTTAAGGGAGAAACAAATTTGCAGGATTAACAAAGATTATCATACACAGAAGTAGAGCATTAACTTAAAGTACTAGAACCTAGTGGACCAAATCATGTTAAGTATCCATCACAATATCAAAAGACAGACATGTTAACCTACATCATGAAGCAAAACAGTATCAAACATGGTAAGGAAACACAAGTTGAGATAGCTACTCTAAAGGTTTAAATAATCACTAAAGGATATGAGATTTAGCAAACAAGAACATGACAAAGTGTCCAAACTAGCATGGGAACGGATCATAGTTAACAGTGAACATAATACAGATGCGAGTTAGTCATTATAGGAATGCAGAACATAGTAGGAAAAACAAACTCATGTCAAACAGCAAGTATAGACATTCAGGTATCTACACATTAAGCTTAAGAGGGTCTAAATTATTCAGGTGACGCATATTCAAATAATATATTTCAGAACTGGCAGCCTTATTTAAAATCAAATGCTAAAGAGGTTCAAACGAGTGCAAAACTAACAAGGTTGTACATAGAAGTAGCCCATAACACATTAAGTCACGAATTTCAGAGGTAAGAATATGCAAATTATAAACACAGAAGAACAAAATTGTAAAAGCCAAAAGACTTACTAGTTATCAGTTGACAAAAACAGATAACAAGAAAAAACCAACTCCACAATACTCTGAATATCAATCAAAGAGCGAGAACCCAGAATCTTAGTGCGTCAGAGTTCCCAAGGGCTTCGAATAAACCCCGGGCAGTGCTCGCACCAAGAAAAGTTGAAAAATCAAAATCTGATAGCCTTGGCTTTCAGCCGGCCAACAATCAGAGTATAGAACAAGAGAATAAGAGAACAATAGAGTAATAGCTTCGATTTTTTAGTGAATCCCGGTATTAAAAGTCTGTCTTAAAGGGGAATATGGAAGGGTTTATATAGTAGTAGGATTTGAATGAACAAACATGGAAAATAGTTAATCAAGCACAAAATAAGGAAAGAGACTTTCACATGCAATCGCTAATAGAACCATTGAAGGGAAAATCGGATTTCAAACCCCAATCAGAATCGTACTCAGGGTAAATTGTTCACAGACTCTAAGCACAGTAGAATCAACGAGGATATGCCACAAACAAGAAGAAGTTTACTCTTTCTGAGTGTATAGAATCACAATCACATCCAGAACCATAGAATCGGAGCCAAATCTGTGAGAATCAAACTTACCATAAGTATGAAGGTAATAAAAGTTACCATAAGTGAATGATAATAGCAGAAAAGGTAAGTAGGATCCGCGTCTAACGCGTATGAGAAAGGGAAAGGGGGGTCTTTTGGGATGGTTAGGGTTTGGTCTCTGAAGGAGAAGAGAGCAGGTGAAGGCGGCTGTGTAGACATGAGTGAGGTCTTAGGGTTTGGGTGAGTATAATAAAAAAAGGGGGAAGGGTTGTGGGTCGTTGATCAGTTAAGATCAACGGCCAGGATTAGAGGAGAAGCGGGGCGGGTCAAATAAACGGGTACCGACCGAATTAAGGTTAAGGGATTGTTTGGATTGGGCTGCTGAAGAGGAGAGTGAGTGGGCTGAGTGTTTGGGCCAAAATTGGTCCGAAAATTAGCCTAAAATTGGGCCAGCTTTTAAATAAGAGATTAAAGGGAAACAATTTAATAAAATAGTTAAACAAAAATATAAAAAATGCTACTTATGCAACTTAATAATTTAAAACAATAGTATAAGATTATAAAAATGTAAAAAATGATTTTTACCTTGAATAAAATGAAAAATATAATAAATTATAAAATATAGGCTATTATTGCAAGATTGTGTAAATAGCCTAAAAGTACTAATATAATTATATGAAATAAAGTAAAATATTTAAATGCAAATAATAATATGGATGATTAAGTCATCACAAGAAATAATTTAAAAAAATAATTGGTGAATATTCAGGTAAATTAAATGCAAGAAAATTAATTTTAAAACTCTGAAAATTATGAAAAATTATAAAAATGCTCATATAGATCTTGTACATTAAAGATGCAGAACTATTTGAAATATATGAGGGCAAAATTGGGTATCAACAGCTTTCCCTCTTTACCCGAGAATGATGAGAGAGTTGTCGGGTAAATAAAAAATGATGACCGAATGAGGTGATTTAAAATATGGAGGCCGAACCCTGGTTCCTGAGTTGCCTACATATCCCCGGTGTTACGAAAATCAGGCCATGTATAGTTCTGGATCTAACGGTGAACTGAACCGATGGAGTTGTTATAGGAATGATCGTGTATTTCGGAAAGGGTTCCTTTGGGTAGGATAGTATTGGATGAATTTATGCGAAGTTATGAATGCGAATTTGAAACGTTATGGATACAAATATCTAAACGGTCATAGAGTAAAAGGCGGGTAATTAATGGTAGTCGGTTATGTTTGAAACAATTGCAGGATGTGAACGTCATGAACGGAAACCGGAGCGAAGATTGCTCCCGTTAGGAGAATGGTTACTTCCAAGATGAGAGTATGGTCGAGAAGGATCAAAAAACTGATTCTCGGTCCCCTAAAGTGATTACGTGCAAAACTTAAAACACGATGCATGCAAGTATATATGGATTATTGCGAGAATTTAAACATGATGCAGATTCCCTTCGGACCATGAGGGTTGTCTTTGGACGGTGAGGATGGTGTCCTTAGATCATGACGTCCTGGGCCATGAATCATGTGATAAGGGATTCACAGGCCATGAAATGATGTCCTTGGGCTATAAGGATGGTGTCTCTAGACGATGACGCCTTTGAATAATGATGTGCAATATTGAGAAATCCTCAGGCCATGGCATGGTGTCTTCCGGCTATGAGGATGATGCCTTCAGACCATGACGCCTTTGGACAAAATGGTGATATTTCAGCCCATGAGATGCAAAATATGATGTTTGGCCATATGCGAAGATGAGACAAGACAAGTCTTAGTATTGGTTAAGATGAGAGCAATGCTTAGCCTGGGGTGAGTAGAGGATAATGCTAGGTCTTAGATGGAATAAAGGAGATAGCATTTAATCTTGAGGAAAAGGCAGTGCTTAGCCTTGTAAAAATAGGGAGGCAATGTTTAGCCTCATGCAGGAAGAGGAGACAACGCTTAGTCTCATGCAAGTAAGGGAAGCGGTGCTTAGCTTCAGGCAGGAAAGGCAGTGCCTAGCCTTATGTAATTAAGGAGGCGGGGCTTAGCCTCGTGCAAATAGGGAGGCAGGGCTTAGCCTCATGCGAATAGGAGACAATGCTTAGTATCATGTAAGGAAAGGCAGTGTTTAGCCTTGTGCAGTTAGGGAGGTAGGGCTTAACCTCATGCAAAATAGGAGACAATGCTTAATCTCATGCAAATAGGAGACAATGCTTAGTCTCGATACAGAGAAAGGAGACAATGCTTAGTCTCATGCAAGGAAAGGGCGGTGCTTAGCCTTGTGCAGTCAGGGAGGCAGGGCTTAGTCTCATGCAAAATAGGAGGCAATGCTTAGTCTCATGCAAATAGGAGACAATGCTTAGTCTCGATGCAAAGAAAGGAGACAATGCTTAGTCTCATGCAAGGAAAGGGCAGTGCTTAGCCTTGTGTAGTCAAGGAGGCAGGGCTTAGCCTCATGCAAAATAGGAGACAATGCTTAGCCTCATGCAAAAAAAGGCAGTGTTTAGCATTTTACAGTTAAGGAGGCAGGGCTTAGCCTCATGCAAATAGGAGACAATGCTTAGTCTCATGCAAATAGCAGACAATGCTTAGTCTCGATGCAAAGAAAGGAGACAATGCTTAGTCTCATGCAAGGAAAGGCAGTGCTTATCCTTATGCAATTAGGGAGGCGGGGCTTAGCCTCATGCAAAATAGGAGACAATGCTTAGCCTCATGCAAAAAAAGGCAGTGTTTAGCATTTTACAGTTAAGGAGGCAGGGCTTAGCCTCATGCAAATAGGAGACAATGCTTAGTCTCATGCAAATAGCAGACAATGCTTAGTCTCGATGCAAAGAAAGGAGACAATGCTTAGTCTCATGCAAGGAAAGGCAGTGCTTATCCTTATGCAATTAGGGAGGCGGGGCTTAGCCTCATGCAAAATAGGAGACAATGCTTAGTCTCGATGTAAGGAAAATGATGAGTGATAGTAGAGTGTTTCTTAGCTGGAGATGCTTAGGATAGATAATCTGCTATCTTAAATGTAGTGACTTGATGTGTCTGCAGATATTATTGTCTTACTGTGCCTGCATCCAAATAAAAATTGTGAGTTTTGTAGGGGAAGGTTGATTCGCACTTTTGACTTCTGCTTTGCATGTGCTCCTGTCTTGAGATCCTGTTTGGGTCACCCTGGGTAACATCTGGATGTTTATAGAAATAAAGTTTTTCGAAAGAAATGCGTGCATTAGATGAACGTGGTTATTTTAAAATATAGTAGTATGCAATATCGACTAAGTTAGATGAACCAATGACTGTGACATATTTTAGAGACATTGCGGCTTCCTTGCTCTAGAATTGTGAGGGTCTTTCTTATAATTCTTCCCCAGTTTAAAAGCAACTCTTTGATTGTTCTGTGTATGACGAAATTGGCTGGACTTGCTTTAGAATTTTGAGGGTCCTCCTCAAAATTCTGCCCCAGTTTCTGACCATGGCAAAAAATGAAGATTTTATTGAGATGTGACCGAACCCATAGGCTGCCTGCGTATCCCCTCTTAAACGGGAATCGAGTCAAGCATAGTTCAGTTACATCAGATGAAGAAATGTAAACAATCTAAACATAGTATCTCTTGATTGCGTCTGAGTTGATAGGTTTTGGCCAAACTTCTACGTCCATCTCTATGAGTATGAGCGCTCCTCCTATTAATACTTTGTGAACCATGTAGGGCCCTTGCCAATTGGGTAAAAATTTCCCTTTGGCTTCATCTTGATGCGGGAAGATCCGCTTCAGCACCAGCTGCCCTGGTGTGAATTGTCTAGGCCTAACCCTTTTGTTGAAAACTCTAGATATTCTGTTCTGGTAAAGTTGACTGTGGCATACTGCCTTCATTCTTTTTCTGTTAATGAGAGCCAGTTGCTCATAACGACTTCGTATCCATTCTGCATCACTGAGTTCAGCCTCTTGTATGATTCTCAAAGAAAGAATTTCTACTTCGGTGGGAATGACGGCTTCAGTGCCATAAACTAGCAAATAAGGAGTTGCCCCAGTTGCTGTGCGAACTGTGGTACGATATCCAAGTAGGGCAAATGGTAACTTCTCGTGCCATTGTTTGTGATTATCTACCATCTTCCTTAATATCTTCTTGATGTTCTTATTGGCGACTTCCACAGCCTACATTCATTTGTGGCATGTATGCTATGGAATTCTTATGCTTGATCTTAAAGGTTTAACCCGTGGATTTCATTAAATCACTGTTAAGGTTGGTGGCGTTGTCGGTATGTTGATTTCGGTGCCCCGAATCGACAGACAATACGATCCCTAACGAAATCTGCGATGACCTTTTTAGTTACAACCTTATAAGATGCGGCTTCAACCCATTTTGTGAAATAGTCTATGGTCACTAAAATGAACCTGTGCCCATTTGAAGTGGCGGGTTCGATTGGATCGATGACATCCATCCCCCAAGCGGAGAAAGGCCAAGGTGCACTTGTTGCATTGAGTTCATTGGGTGGCACTCGTATCATATCTGCATGTACTTGGCACTGATGACACTTTTGGACATACTTGATGTAGTCTGTTTCCATAGTCATCTAGAAATATCCTACTCTTAATATCTTTTTGGCTAAAACAAAACCATTCATATGTCGCCCGCAAGTTCTGGAATGTATCTCTTCGAGTAATTTGGATGCTTCATTGGCGTCAACACACCATAATAATCCTAGATCTGGAGTCTTTCTGTACAGAATTCCTCCACTTTGTAAGAAATGGTTGGACAATCTTCGGAGTGTGCATTTCTGAGTACGATTTGCGTGCTTCGGGTACTCTCCTTTTGCCAAGTATTCTTTGATGTCATGGAACCACGGATTCCCATCACTTTCCTCTTCAACATGAGCACAATAAGCTGGCTGATTATGGATCCCTACTGGAATGGGATCGATGAAATTCTTGTCTGGGTGTTGTATCATGGAAGATAGAGTGGCCAACGCATCTGCGAACTCATTCTGGATTCTCGGAACATGCTTGAACTCTATTTTTGTGAACCTCTTCATCAACTCTTGTACGTAGTACAAATATGGCAATATTTTGGTATTCTTTGTAGCCCAATCTCCTAGAACCTGATGTACCAAAAGGTCTGAATCTCCAATTACCAGCAATTCCTGAACGTTCATGTCAATGTCCAACTTGAGCCCCAAGATGCAGGCCTTATATTCTGCCATATTGTTGGTGCATGGAAACCTGAGCTTTGCGGATACTGGATAGTGTTGACCTGTTTATGACACTAAAACTGCTCCAATTCCTACTCCTTTGAAATTTGCAGCTCCATCGAAGAACATTCTCCAACCATCATAGGTTTCGGTGATATCTTCTCCTACGAATGATACATCTTCATCGGGAAAATACATTTTCAGTGGTTCGTATTCTCCACCCACAGGATTTTCTGCCAGATGATCTGCCAACGCTTGCCCCTTGATCGCCTTTTGAGTTACATAAATGATGTCGAACTCACTCAGTATTATCTTCCATTTTGCCAACTTTCCCGTAGGCATGGGTTTCTGGAAGATGTATTTTAACGGATCCATTCTTGATATGAGATATATGGTGTAGGCACAGAAGTAGTGCTTCAATTTCTGAGCTATCCACGTCAAAGCATAGCAGGTGTACTCTAGCAAAGAATACCGTGCTTCGTAGGGTGTGAACTTCTTACTTAGATAGTATATGGCATGTTCCTTTCTTCTCGTCTCATCGTGTTGTCCCAAGACACAGCCGAAAGCCCCATCCAGTACAGATAAATGGAGTAGCAGAGGTCTCTCAGGTTCTGGTGGGACCAGAACAGGTGGTTTGGATAAATATTCCTTGATCTTGTCAAAGGTTTTCTGGCATTCTTCGGTCTAACTTGTTGCAGCGTCTTTCTTTAACATTTTGAAAATCGGTTCACAGATCACAGTTGATTGTGCTATGAAACGGCTAATGTAATTGAGACGCCCCAAGAAACTCATCACATCTTTCTTGTTCTTCGGAGGTGGAAAATCTTGGATAGCCTTGACCTTTGACGGGTCTAGCTCAATTCCTCGGCGGCTGACGATGAACCCTAACAACTTTCTAGCAGGGACTCCGAAGGCACATTTTGCGGGATTTAGTTTCAGGTTGTATCTTCGAAGTCGATCGAAGAATTTCCTCAAATCTGCTATATGATTTGTGCTTCATTTGGATTTGATGATGACGTCATCCACGTATATCTCTATCTCCTTGTGTATCAGGTCGTGAAAAATGGTTGCCATGGCCCTCATATAGGTGGCTCTAGCATTCTTTATGCCAAATGGCATCATCTTATAACAATATACTCCCTATGGTGAAACAAAGGCTGTCTTTTCGGCATCCTCTTCATCCATCCAGATCTGATGATATCCCGCGAAGCAATCCACAAAGGATTGGAGTTCATGCTTGGCACAATTGTCAATCAGTATGTGTATATTGGGCAAAGGGAAATCATCTTTGGAACTTGCTCTATTTAAATCCCGATAGTCGACACACACTCTGACATTCCCATCTTTCTTTAGAACTGGCACAATGTTAGCCAACCGGGTCGGATATTCAACCACTCTGAGAACCTTGGCTTTGATCTGCTTGGTGACTTTCTTCTTTATTTTCAAACTCATATCTGGCTTAAACTTTTTGAGCTTCTGCTTTACAGGCGGACACATAGGGTTGGTAGGTAGTTTATGAACCACTATGGACGTTCTCAAACTGGTCATATCATCATAGGACTATGCAAATATATCCTCATACTCCTTCAAGAACCGAATGCACTCTTCCTTCTCTGATAGTGATAGATGAATGCTTACACGCGTCTCCTTGACTGTTTCAGAGTCTCTCAAATTAACTATTTGGGTATCATCCAAATTGGACTTAGGCTTGTTTTCAAAATGTTCCACTTCTGTGACAATTTTCTCGGGTATTATATCCTCTTCCAGATCCTCTGAATCATTATCCTTATGTTGTGTTGCCTCATTACATGTCACAATCGTAAGTTCATCGGGATAGGTAAGAAAAATGTTATAGAGAAAAATATAAAGAATAATAATAAATACTAAAATAACAATGCATTAGATAAATCTTGAAAACGTCAAACAAGTACGCCTTGATGACTCGAGCAATTATTTCAAAACAAAATGTGCTAAAAATAAAATACTGAAAATATCTTAAATGCTCATAAAAAAATTTTCAAAATAAATTGTGCTATTTGCTAGACTACCCTGGAGCTCGACGGGACCTTGATGGTGTAACAGTCCAGTTCTTGAGAATAGCTCCCTTCTCTACGGTCTGAATAATAAGGCATTCTTCCTCCTCCTCCTCAACTATCGCACTGATATCCGTGTCTTCATTATCCAGAAATAGATTCCTTATGCCAGCTAGAACTTCATCTTCTTCGGACTCCCACATCATGTCAGCTTGATGAAACGACTGGCTCAAATGTGGTACTTGTTGCTCTAGAGGGTAATAGGGGCCACGCCATGGTGGCGACCAATTCTGATACTCGTGCCAGGTGTATTCATACTCAAGCCCAAAAGTTGTGTCGTAACGCTTTAGCTGTATCGGTTTGGTGATCCCTTGGAGATTCTTACCGAGACCTTTGCCAGGCTCATACCCTGTCCATGCCAATATTCCTTCTATCTTACTGCTCTACCATTTGTCCTTTTCAATTGCGTTGATGCGCTCGATACGAAGGTATGTTTCTCCATCCAACTTCCTTCTATTCTCGATGACCGGAACAGTTTGACTGGTGTAAATGGGATTACTTCCGTCCCCATGGATGATCACTTCTTGATGGTTCCACTCAAATTTCATGACCTGATGTAGAGTAAAAGCTACGGCCCCAGCGGTATGTATCCAAGGTCGTCCCAACAATAGGTTGTAGGCAGCAGATATGTCTAACACTTGAAACTCAACATCAAACCAAGTTGGGCCCATCTGTAGGCTGAGGTTGGTTTCCTCAATTGTGGCCCTTTAAGACCCAACAAATGCTTTCACATTCATACTTCCTACTCGTATCTCGTGCAGGCCTTTACCCAATCATTTCAGAGTAGTTAGTGGACATATGTTGAGACTCGAACCCCCATCTATTAGGACTCTAGCAATGAACTTGTCTTCAAACTGCACTGTGATATGCAGTGCCCTGTTGTGACTTAGTCCTTCTGGTGGCAGCTCGTCTTCATGAAAAGTGATCTTGTGGCTTTCCAACACTTGCCCTACCAAGTTGACCATCTCTCCACTGGTGATGTTGTTGGGTACATAAGCTTCATTCAACACCTTCATCAGGGCATTACTATGTGCCTCGGAGTTTTGCAGCAGTGATAAAATGGATATTTTGAGAGGGGGTTTTGTTGAGATGATCAACCATAGAATACTCTCTTTCCTGCACCTTTCTCCAAAGATCATTTGGTCCAGTCTCAATGACAGGCGATTTAGAGGTGGCTTCTTTGCTTGTTCCTCCCAAATACTAGAGTATATAAATCCTGCCAGTTCTGGTCATGCCTTGTGCTGCACCTGTTTCTTCCATTTTTTTCCTTTCCTTTCCTTCTTGCTTCCGCAACATAATCCCATGGTATAGCATTAGACCTATAAGACGGCGTAGGTGCTACCATCACGGTGAAGGGCGTTGTTACTTCAACCTCAAACGAAGTTGGTGCAGCTACCTTAACTTTAATTGGTGCCTGAGTCTATACCATGATAGGTGTGAGAGTGACTGGAGATGTTTTAGAATTATATCCCCTTCTCGAATGAGTCCAATTGACCCCTATGAGTCCCATTCTTCATCGGTCTCTATCACGTTTACCCCTCCACCCCTATGATCTGGGAGAGGATTGCTACGGACATTGTATGCAACCTCTTTTGCCTGTATGACTTTGGTGTCAGTTAATGTCTGAAGCTTATCCTTCAAAGTATGACACTCATCAATAGTATGACCTTTCATGCCTGAGTGATAGGAACATGTCTTATTTGGGTTAATCCACTGGGAGAGTTTTCCATAGCAACAACGGGAATGGGAGTGATATAACTGGCAACATTCAGTCTCTCGTACAGCTGGTCTATAGGTTCAGCAATTGGGGTGTATTGTCTGGGTGGTCTGCGGTCGAAATTTGGTCTAGGGTTTTGGTAGTTTTGGCGGGCTGATGGTGAGTGGTAGTATGTTGGTTGGGTGTTATAAGTATGGTAAGTGGCGGTAGATTGCTGGTATCTGGGAGGTGAAGGCTGATATGTGGGTAGAGGTGTTTGGTATGTAAGAGGAGACTTTGGGCCTTGGGCTACCATCACCGCACCTACTTCTTTCTTCTTGGAGATACCTCATGACTGTAAGGCTTTATTTATGGCTTGGAGTGCTTCAAAATTTGTCACCATTCCACTTTTGATCCTTTTCTTCTATTCTCTCTCCCAATTTGATGATGTCAGAAAATTTATGGTTTTCAATAACCATCAGTCTTTCGTATTATTGCGGATCCTGAGCTCTGACGAAGAACTTATTCATTTGTTCTTCTTCCAGTGCTGGCCTTACCTTTGCAGCTTCAGACCTCCACCGGGTAGCATACTCGCGGAAAGTTTCTGTTGTCTTCTTCTTGAGATTCTGAATGTAGAAAACGTTTGGTGCATTTTCTGTGTTAAACCTAAACCGATCCATGAAATCTGATGCCATGATCACCCAATTAACCCATTTCTTTGGGTTCTGACTGATGTACCAAGATAGGGTGTCTCCAGTGAGGCTTCTCATGAACAGCTTCATGCGGATTCTTTCATCCCTGCCAACTCCTACAAGCTTGTCACAATATGTTCTCAAGTGCGACTTCGGATCACCAGTTCCATCGAACATTTCGAACTTAGGAGGTTTGTAACCCTCTGGCAGTTCTTCATCTGGCTGAATACACAAATCTTCATAATTCAAACCCTCAACGCCTTTGCCCCCATCGACGCTTTGAACTCTGCCAGTAAGTTTCTTGAGTTCCTCCGCCATGTTCTTGATGAGCAGGTCCTTCTCGGCGGATTCGGGTATGTATAGGGTCTGTTGTGGGGTGTGGGGTAAGGTTTCCACATATATGGGACTGCTTTGGTGGACTCCGGGAATCTGGGTGTAGTGGTGGTCATTGGTTGAGTTTTGCGAGTCAGGAGTAGGCGGTGGTGCATTCTAAGGTGTGTGGTATATGGTTTCTTGTCGGTATTAAGTTGGGTGGTGATGGTATTGTTGAGGAGTAGGTATCGGCAAAAGGTTGTAGTTCTGAAGAGGTGCGGTGTATTGATGTGGTGCGGGAGGATTTGGCAGATTTTGTGTGTTTTGGAGAGGTACCGGGTTTTGGGCATTTGTGTTTTGTTGGTTAAGGTCGGGGACGTTTAGGGTAAGGTAAAGGTTTGCCAAGTTCCGGACCTGCTCAAGTTCCTCTTGTAGCTCCAATATTTTCTGTTCTAGATGTAGGACCACTTCGTTCTGTGATGGAGTATTCCGACCGTCCGAGGTTTCAACGTTCTCTGCATTGTCCTTTCTGATACCGCTTAAATCGTCTATTTTTTCTTTCCCTTTGCTTTTGCCTTTAGGATCACTTGGTGGAGGAGGAGGTGGAGGACCTCTGGATCTAGTATGATATGCGGATGATACCAGTATGCACGAACCAACCTTTGGGGAATTGGAATAAACAAAAGAAAAGAAAAACAAAAAGGTAACCAAGTCAGTAAGGGATATTGAAAGAATTCTTGCAATATTGAACATGTGTTGCAGAATCAGTAAATAAATTCACGTCCTAACTTGGGGGACCTCGTTGTGCCCGAGGTAGGCCTAAACGACACATAGACTTGGAGAAAATTGATGCCAATAATTGTGTCATTTCATTAATGTGAAGATGAATTAGATCCATACTAAAGGGAAAATAATAAGAAAATTACTAATGGCATTTGCCTTATTACATTCGAAATCTAAAACTAAGCTAAAAGCAGTAAAGAACATCATTTCCTAATCTACTTGGTCCCAGAAGAACCTTCTCCATGCTGGCCTTCTTGGATCCATCAATCAGGTTCCCCAGGTCGCGCATGTCCATTAGTAGGTAAGCCCTTGCTAGGTGCCCTCCCTCATTGCCTTCCATATTCTGACAGTCCAAGAGCCTCTTACTCATCTTCCCCTCAAGTTCCATTAACCCTTGTTCCAAATATTCTAATCTTTCTATTGATTTAGTAGAAATTTCTTTCCATTCGATGATGGCTTCTATATCCACTTTGTGTTGTTCCAAATGTCTAGCTTCAGACTCGAAAACGCTCTTGCGCAGCATCTATACTTGACTTGTACTTCAGCAACGTCGTCTATAACCCTATTTTTCAGGTTGATCCCTGGCTTGACATCTCCCGCCATATCATCTGCTAACCATGATGGGTAGAAGTACACATGGTCGATATGATACATGTCTAGCTCGATAGTATCTTTCTCCACAATGACCTTTCGATTCCACGTATGTTGCACCTCGAATTTGAACGGAATGGCGTTCTCTTTAAAGTCTGCTTTGTACTGGACCATGTTGGAAACCCGAGGTATAACTTGCTTTCTTCTCGCTTGCCTCATTACCCTTATAGGAGCATAAGTATAGATTTCTCTTAACCCGATCAGCACTAGATGAGTGGTTTCTCTTGACCTGATGATGAACTCGCTGCTACGGAACCATTCGAACATCCAATATACCTTTTCGTCAGTCAAATTGCTGAAGAAACGCACCCAGCTCACAACACTTCCAGGTTGGGCAAACCTATCTGGGATAAATGTCATTCTTTTTGGATGATGGTAGGCTATGTATTCATTCAATGGTCGTCGCAGAAGCTCTTGACAATATTCACCTCTCTGGAAATGTTCTAATAACTAAACCTGCAGCAACAGATTACAACCTTCGAAGTGCCCATACCCCTGCTTGTATCGATCTAGAACGTGATACATTTCGGCCAAGATCATGGGGACGATAGTGTAAGTTTGTCCATTCCTTCCATTAGACTCCTAGCGACCATGGCTAAGCGAGTGTGGATGCTCCCCCCTTTCATCGAAAATATCAGCAACCCCAAAAAATAGACAATGAACACAAAAACTCGGCAGTGTGTGCAACCCAAAGAAGTAATGGCAAGTTTATCATGGTGAAGGTGATATGATTTGCTATGTCCATAACGTTCATAAAGGAATTCAAATAGTATGTATGACTTCTTCAGATAGAGTAATTCATCATTTTTCTTGAAACCCATCATGTTCAAAAAACCGCGGGGAGTGCGATTTTCTAGCACTAATAAACCCGGACTATCCCATGGCAGCCTAGTGAAGCCTTCTATTTCCTCTAAGAGATGGATCATCTCTATATTACCAAAGCGAAAGACAGCTCTTTTCTCATCCCAAAACATAGTGGCAGCCTCAATCAATGCGTTATTTGGCCGAATGTCAATAAGGAAGGTAAATTTCCGAGGACCCTTTTCATATGATTCTGGTCACTAGGTGAGAGGTTCTTCCACCAATCAAGCAGCAAAGGTGGGATGTTTTGAACCATGCCGAACCTGGGAACTTCGTGCCTCATTTTCTGCAAAACAAATAGAGTTAATCCTTTCCCCCTCCGGGTCTAACTATTTATATATTAATGATCAATATACTGGCGTGTTTTCTCCAAGTAATGCACATAACGTGATGGTGTCCATTGGAATTATGAAAATCCTGTCAGGATCTGGACAAGGCTTATCTTAGTGGATCGTCACGCGGACAGCGTTCTAACCCATACTAGATTTGGCATGATGCATGCATAGTTAATATTGGAGTGAGGTTTCTAGAAGGGTCTAGACCGGTACCCTCAAGTGGATAACTTGAGAGGGAAAGGCACGGAACCGTCAACTGCACCGCTGATCAACTAGTTTTACCGCAAATAAGCCTTTTCAATTTAAAAGGTAATTTTGAAAGAGCGCGGACACTCATCAAGTGCCGTTATGGTATTAGTTGGGCACGAGTGGAATATGATGTGGAGCATTCTTTGTGCAAATATAATAACACATTGACAAGTATATGCATGATAAATATGTAAAAGCGGTAAATACATTATTAAGGTAAAACAAATAAAAGAGAGACAAAGGAAGAATTTAGTATGTGGAATATATGCGAGAATGTAATAAAGCAAACAATATACTCCCTCCGTTTTAATTTATATGAACCTATTTCCTTTTTAGTACGTACTAAAAAGAATGACCTCTTTCCTTATTTGGCAATAATTTACCTTTATGCAATGATTTATAGCCACACAAAATATATGTGCTTCATTTTATACCACAAATTCAAAAGTCTTCTCTCTTTTCTTAAACTCCGTGCCTAGTCAAATGGGTTCACATAAATTGAAACGGAGGGAGTAGTAGTTTTTAAACAAATGAAGAGCAGTTAGAGCAAATAAGGGCGAATAGGGGAAGGGGCGTGCATGTCATAACAAATTTAAGAAAATAGAGGTAGAGAAGGGAAGGGATGTGCATGTTATAACAGGTTTAAACAAGTAAAGGCGAACGGGAAAAATTTAGCAAATAAAGATGGAAAAGGAAAGTATGTTTTATAACAAAGAAAACTAATCCACATAACCCAAGTTCATTATGGTAAGAACCTAAGTATCCTCAGCAGAGTCGTCATGCTGTCGCGCCCCATTTTCTCTCGTGAAATGCGGGCTTCGACGTGTGACAACTCTTTTAAAGGAGGTGTTAAAATAGGAGAATCGTTACCTAATTATTTTTAAGGTGCGTTAGGGCAACTGTAATGCAGACAACTCTGTTTGACTAGTCTACGTCACCAAAGATCGGGTAAGGGCTCAAGTTACCTCAAAGAGAAGGTGTTAGGCACTCCTCGAGGTCCACAATTATGGGTCTCAGCTGAACTTAAGATTATGTGGATTATGACTAAGCTAGGTGATCAAATAAACAAAGGAGTTCAGAAGTCACAAAACTTTATTACAACATGATTAATATAGATCTTAGTGCGAATATAGGGATACAACTATTTAGATCTAATAATAGCATATAAAGAGGAGGGGGTCCTAAGATTTTTTAGCCTAAAAGATCACCCCGTGCAACATAAATAAACTTCGTAACTCCCTCAAGATGGGATGTTACTCATATGCACGCAAAAACATATGCCGATCAGAAATCTACAGAATCCTATAGACATGCTTTCTAGGCGATCAAAGTATGCAAGTGATTTCAGATGCAGGATATAGCTTACAGACATAATCATGCGGATATCATAAGCTAATTGTTCAGAGTTTTAAGTTACCAATCCTATATGTGCAATGCCTAAGTGATCTACGCAAATTGGTACAACAGAATCTGCTAGGGAAAGAGTCCCAGAATTATTCATACGACGTGCATGAATTAGTGTTTGAATGGTCTAGCATTAACCAATTATAGCGAGCAATTATTTCCTATAGGCAGGATCTCTAACGCATAGTACTTTAGAGCTTGTTTTATTTATACTTAGTCCTATGAACAAGATTTCTAGTGAAAGATGTGATACAATAGCAAATGAAATGATCAAAATACTGTATGCATGATTTCTAGTGAGTAACTGAAGCGAATTGAAGGAAAGTTTATTTTTGTTCCTATAGGCAGGTTTCTAATATATTTGAAAGTAATCATGCAAGTTGAAGGGGTGCTTGCTCCCTATAAGCATGTTGTCTATAAACACGTAGCAGTAGACATAGCATTTGGACTCATGATTAATAGTAAACAAGTAATGTGAGTGTGTACTCCCCTAATATCATGATCCCTACGATGCTCATGTAATCGAACAAATAGCAAACATATTACCAAATCCTATAGGCATGTTATCTACCCATTGCATGCAAATATTAAAATCTACCCCATTCCATTTTACTAACAACCCAAATCGTTTATACAAAGATTATTACAGGCCCAACAATGAGTAAAAGTAACAATGTTACATAACACTAATAATAGGCCCACAGCAGGCCCAAATAAAATAACTAAATACCCAGCTTTACTGGGCCTTCAATATCTCTCACATAGCATACCCAGGCCTTCAACAAAGAGCCATATTCAATACATGACTCAGGAATCCATAGAAGAGTCCATGCCAATTCAACGAGCCATAGCACAAGTGTTGCACCACTTGGAATAACCAATATAGATATACAGTACATGACAGGACGTAAAGTACTAGGGGCAATTTTGGAGGTTGAAAAAATGACCTAGGACCAAGCCCTAGTGTGTCAGAGTTCACAAGGACTTCAATGGACCTCGAGCAGTGCCTATACTAGGGAGGTCAGTAGTAAGAGCTTTGTTAGCCTTGGCTTTCAGCCGACTAAGAATGAGAGGTTTAAAGATAGCATAGATTACAAATGAGTGAGAGTGGACAATGGTTGAGGGACAGGAATTGAGGGAATATACTTATAACTTAAAGTAGACATAGCAAGGATGAGAACATAAAGCAATTGATCAAACAGGTCACAAGACTTAGAAGCAGGCTCAACACTTAGCAAAATAACATATAGGCAGTCACATATTGAAAACGTTAAGAGAGAAACAAGTTTGCAAGATTAACAAAGATTATCATACACATTTGCATAATACTAAACAAGTTTAAGTAGAGCATTAACTTCAAGTATTAGAACCTAGTGGATCAAATCATGTTAAGTATCCATCACAATATCAAAAGACAGACATGTTAACCTACATCATGAAGCAAAACAGTATCAAACATGGTAAGGAAACACAAGTTGAGATAGCTACTCTAAAGGTTTAAATAATCACTAAAGGATATGAGATTTAGCAAACAAGGACATGACAAAGTGTCCAAACTAGCATGGGAACGGATCATAGTTAACAGTGAACATAATACAGATGCGAGTTAGTCATTATAGGAATGCAGAACATAGTAGGAAAAACAAACTCATTTCAAACAGCAAGTATAGACATTCAGGTATCTACACATTAAGCTTAAGAGGGTCTAAATTATTCAGGTGATGCATATTCAAATAATATATTTCAGAACTGGTAGCCTTATTTAAAATGAAATGCTAAAGAGGTTCAAACGAGTGCAAAACTAACAAGGTTATACATAGAAGTAGCCCATAACACATTAAGTCACGAATTTCAGAGGTAAGAATATGCAAATTATGAACACTAAAAAACAAAATTATAAAAGCCAAAAGACTTACTAGTTATCAGTTGAGAAAAATAGACAACAAGAAAGAACCAACTCCACAATACTCTGAATATCAATCAAAGTGCGAGAACCCAGAATCTTAGTGCAACAGAGTTCCCAGGGACTTCGAATAAACCCCGGGCAGTGCTTGCACCAAGAAAAGTTAAAAAATCGAAATCCGGTAGCTTTGGCTTTCAGCCGGCCAACAATCAGAGTATAGAACAAGAGAATAAGAGAACAACAGAGTAATAGCTTTGATATTTTAGTGAATCCCGGTGATTAAAAGTCTGTCTTAAAGGGGAATGTGGAGGGGTTTATATAGTAGTGGGATTTGAACGAACAAACATGGAAAATAGTCAATCAAGCACAAAATAAGGAAAGAGACTTTCACATGCAATCGCTAATAGAACCATTGATGGGAAAATCGAATTTCAAACCCCAATCAGAATTGTACTCAGGGTAAATTGTTCACAGACTCTAATCACGACCGAATCAACGGGGATATGCCACAAACAAGAAGAAGTTTACTCTTTCTGAGTGTATAGAACCACAATCGCATCCAGAACCATAGAATCGGAGCCAGGTCTGTGAGAATCGAACTTGCCATAAGTATGAAGGTAATAAAATTTACCATAAGTGAATAAAAATAGCAGAAAAGGTAAGTAGGATCCGCGTCTAACGCTTATGAGAAAGGGAAAATGGGGTCTTTTTGGCTGGTTAGGGTTTGGTCTCTGAAGGAGAAGAGAGTAGGTGAAGGCGGCTGTGGAGACATGAGTGAGGTCTTCGGGTTTGGGTGAGTATAATAAAAAAAAGGGGAAGGGTTATGGGTCGTTGATCATTTAAGATTAACGGCCACGATTAGAGGAGAAGCGGGGCGGGTCAAATAAACGGGTACCGACCGGATTAAGGTTAAGGGATTGTTTGGATTGGGCTGATGAAGAGGAGAGTGAGTGGGCTGAGTGTTTGGGCCAAAATTGGTCCGAAACTTAGCCTAAAATTGAGCCAGCTTTTAAATAAGAGATTAAAGGGAAACAATTTAATAAAATAGTTAAACAAAAATATAAAAAATGCTACTTATGAAACTTAATAATTTAAAATAATAGTATAAGATTATAAGAATATAAAAAATTATTTTGACCTTGAATAAAATGACAAATGCAATAAATTGCAAAATATAGGCTATTATTGCAAGATTATGTAAATAGCCTAAAAATACTAATATAATTATATGAAATGAAATAAAATATTTAAATGCAAGAAAATTAATTTTAAAACTCTGAAAATTATGAAAACTTATAAAAATGCTCATATAGATCTTGTAAATTAAATAGTGATGCAGAATGATATTTTGAAAGTATACATGCTATTTGAAAAATATGAGGGCAAAATTGGGTATCAACATATCGTGACAGAAGCGACAAAATAGTTGAAACATCCAGTCGGTCTAGTCTCAATGGCATTAAATGCTTGTCAGTTGCCGGTCGGCCACTCCCAGATATGAACCGTCGCTAGAAAACTATAAATACCATTTCCTTTGTTCATTAAAACTTTACATCCAAGCCTTCTGCTCTCGTGTCTAAGAAATTTCAATACTTTCAAGCACCTATATTCTGGTTACTTTGAGATCTTTTATAATAACTTCCATCCGTCTTCATCTCAAACCATCAAGTGTACTCTTTTAACTTCCTCTTTTTCCTCCATTTTCCTTTATTTTTAAAGAAATGGCGAAGACTTCAAAAACCGTTCCCCAAAAAGAAACTCCTTCTACCTCGCGGTCGGCTACCGAAGAGAATGTTTTGCGTACTGTTGTCGAGGAACCAGTGCCAGAACCTCCTCTGAAATTGTTCATCCCAGAGGGTGCCCGGTCAACGCTGATTTTAATGTCGAAAAGCCCTCCTTCGTACCAAGCCGGTGCGAGGAGGACTCGAGGTACATCTGCTCGATCACCGAGGATATTCTCTCTGAAGTCAAAAAGGATTGTAACTGGGTTGACAAACATGTGGTGGTTCCCGAACCTGACGAAGTCGTCACCACCCACATCAAGGGATCTTTTAAGTGTTTACACTTATCCCTTCACGCTGGGCCCCTTGGACCCGGTTAACATCAATTTTTGCAGAAGATACGAGGTAACCCTCGATCAAATTCACCCTTCCTTTTGGAGGATCGTAATCATCTTCCGTTTCTTTGTAAGCAAGATCGAAGGGTGCCCTTTCACTATCGACCACCTTATGCATTTATACAATCCCCAGCTCTATCGGGGGGACTGATCAAGCTCTCCCGTCGGGCCAGTAAGGCCCCGTTCTCGAGTATTGATGAAGATCGGGATCGAGGTTGGCTAGGACATTTCGTCCGAGTGAGGACCTCGAACTTGATCTCGGCCGAGCACATGTCGTTTCCCTGAGAAGTGAAACATGTTATGTAAGTATAATTTTGCTTCCAAGATTTGATTTATCACTTTTTGTTTTTTTATCTTATCAGTGATCTGTGGTGATGCAGTTGTTGCCCGGATCCCGAATGCAATTCCTCGACTTAAGGAATGGGTCAAGGGCATCGTACTACAAAGGCCCTGCTCCGAGCGATCATGGTGTGGACTTTCAAAGGGTTGATGGGAGGCCTGTTCTCATGATGAGATCCCTTTCACATGCAAATAATACTTGAGTTCTTTTTTTATTCATTAAGTTCTCACTTGTTTTACTTCTTTTTGCAAGTTTATCCAAGGATATCACACTGAGGCCTCCATCATGTGGCGAGAACCTCCCTGCCGAGTCCCTTGCTCCGAGACAGGCCGAAGAGAAGAAAAGAAAAAGGGTTCAGAGTTCTCAGAGCTCGGAGAAGAAGAAAACGAAGAGAAGGCCGGTGCGTAAGTCTAAGCAAAGCACCAGCGCTCGAGCACCGTCTTCAGATTCACTCTATCGGTTGAGGGACAAATCCGAAGAAAAAGATGAAGCCTTCAATCTAATGGCACGCGTGTCATCGCGACTCGAAGGGCAAGGGACCTCCAAACCGGAGAGGGGCGAGACTGATCTACCTCAAGTTAGGGAGACCGAAGAGGAAGCCGTAGACCGAAGCTTCTCGGGATATGGACGACGCCCCAAAGGAAGCACATAGTGTGATCGATATCATCGAGTTACCTTCGTTTACCGAGTCCATCTTCAACGAGGCTCAGACGGTGAAGGAACATACCAACGAGGGGGCCCACGGAGCGAACGACCCCTTCTGCGGCTTTTTTGATGGCGTGGATTCTACCGCCAGGGAGGACGTCACCGGGTTGGTCAACCGATTTCCAGTCCTTCAAGAACAAGCGGGCCTTCTTCAAGCCCGAAGTTGGTCAACCGATTTCCAGCTCCGAGTTTGGATCCCGATCGAAAGCAATCGTTCGTCATCTCCATTTCGAAGGATGCCCGGATTCTCTATGCCCCCGTAGGGGTGACCGGCTACCTTCAGTATTGACGACCGAGGAAGATCAAGCTAAGCTAAGCGAGGTAGACGCGCCTTGCCTGTTCAATGAAGCACAACATACGTTAAACCGCGTAACTTCAAATATCTCTTAATGATTTCAATTCATACTTAGACTAACTTGTAGATAATCTTAACACTTTTCTTTGTGTCTGTAGGCCTCAGTGCTGCATCATGAAAACTTTCTCCGATATCGGGACGAGCTAAACCAACTTGAGGCTGAGGTTCGAGGGTTCAACAAGAAGAGAGATTCTTACAAACTTCTCAACGAGCAGTGTGAGGGGAGGCAAAGGGCCTCCGAGCGGAGCTGCATGTGGCTCGGAAGGAGAATGCCGACTTGGTCGAGCAGGTAAAAATATTTGAGGTTAGTGACGATGAGCTAGGTTTGGTGACTAACGGTCAGAATCTGCAGGTCCAACAAAAAATTGACCGGTCGACCAACTTCGAGCTGAGATGGATGCTTTCAAAGGCGAGACCGACGAATGAAAAGGTAGGATGGACCGCCTGGCCTCGGAAAAGGAGACTGCTCGGGCGCAGCTGGCTTCAGCTGAGGTTCAGCTTTGAGAGGAAAAGGAAAAGGCCGAGGTGCAAGCCAAAAAGGTTGAGGAGCTCTAGTCTCAGCTAAGTGTAGTCATCTATGATCGAGGAAATCTCGCCAAGGAGCTGAAAACGGACAAGTCCATGGTCGTTGTTGTTAAATCCGATGCCAACGAAATGGTGGCCTAATATAAGGCCGATGTTGAGGCGTCCCAAGCCGAACGAAAGATATCGTCGAGCATGCGAAGCGGCAATCCTGAAAGGAGGACCTCGAGGAGATTCATGCTCGGGGTTTCGACTTGTCGACTGAAATCGAGAGAGATAAGGGGCTCGAAGACAAGGCCAAAAGGTTGGCTTATCCCGAGGAAGACTCTGAGAGTTCGAGCGGATCTGAGCGCGAAGGTGACCCCGAAGACCCTGGCGATGAGGCTGGCTCCGGTGAAGACCAGGCCATTTAAGTGCTTTGTATTGTTTTGTATTTCTGTACTAGTGTACTTTTGTATTTTTTGTCAAGGCCGTTTGTCATTTGTAAAGACTTTATATATAATATAAGGCTTGTTTTTCCTTTCAACTATCTCTGAGTTTTTTTGTGTACTTTGCTTTATTATTAACATTTGCAAAGATCGAAATGTCTTAGCATGAACTAGTTAGGTCATGTTCGGAGGTTCGAACAGGCCTTGCCTTTGACGTTATTTTGTCTAAGGCATCGTGGGGTTTCGGTATGACCAGAATATTTCCCCAAGGTACTTAGATTATAGTTTGCCGAGGGCAGCCATTAGAACCGGTTTAGAAATTTTTCAAGGCCTTGTTTTTTATTACGGGTCAGGGACGTCTCCGAGCCATTTTAATATGGTCGAAGCCTTTTTAGTTCAGGTGTTGCTCAATGGGCTTGTCACCTCGAGTTATCCGAGCTTGCCTAAGATAACAGTCGTCGAATGGGGATGGCCATAGACTTTAAGGTTCGTGCGTTGCCTAATAGGTCTTGCGCCCCCGGGCTTCGATAGCCCGATCCGTCCGAATTTGTTTTTGGATGGCAGTCCCCGATTGGGAGTGATCGTTTGGACTCGGATAAAGGCGGCCCTTGGACTCGATACCTTTTAGGGGATCGAATGTAGGAAATTCCTTAAGAGGAAAAAAGAAAGAGAAATTTTTAAGGGACAAGATATTTATCTGTGAGGTAGAAACTTCTTTTTATTCTTGTACGTAATAGTTACACTTATATACAAGTTTTGTGCTAGGGCTCGAGCAGTCTATGCGGGCACGGTTCATTTGACCGTTTAGCCCTTACAGTAAATCCTATCGATCGAGCTGAGACCATTCAATCATAAAGTTTCTTTCCTTGCTAAAGTCGTTTCCAGAGGGGAATGCCCCCTAGTGTTCAGGGCCGATCGTAGAGAGGCCTTGAATACTGTTGTCGTGATCTTCGATACCAGTTCGTAACCATCTTCGATTCTAAGTTAGCACGATTTACTTCTGCCTCCCTAAAAACCTTGTCGGAAAACCCATTTGGGACAAAACCGGTTCAACGGAAAAGGAGTGCAACGTGTGCTTTCAGGCTAAAAATTGTTTCACTCCTCATTTGTTACCTGCAAGTGTTAGTTCAAAATAATAGAAATGAATGGGGCCATACCTTATCAGTAATTTCATTTCAAGTGAGTTATATTTCAGTTGTTCGGTAGTTGCTCGGTGTTCATTGCTCCGAGTTTGTAGGACCCTTTTCTAGTGATCTTGATAATTTGATACGGACCTTCCCAGTTCGGACCCAACTTCCCTTTGTTCGGGTTTCGGGTGCTTAGAGTGACCTTTCTTCATACTAAGTTCCCGACATTGAAGTGTCGAAGGTTGGCCCATCGATTGTAATATCTCTCGATCCGCTGTTTTTGGGCGGCCAACCGGACAAGGGATGCTTCGCACCTTTCATCTAATAGATCTAGGCTCGTGTCCATAGCCTCGTCGTTTCATTCCTTGGTTGCATATCAGAACCTGAGACTGGGTTCTCCGACTTCAACCGGTATTAGAGCTTCGACATCGTAAACCAGTGAGAATGGGGTGGCCCTTGTACTGGACTTCGAGGTTGTACGGTATGCCCATAAGACTTCGGGCAGGATTTCCTTCCATTTTCCTTTGGCGTCAGTTAACATCTTTTTGAGGTTTTGGAGTATGGTTTTGTTGGTCGATTATGCTTGTCTGTTCCCACTAGGGTGATAAGGCGTTGATACGATCCTTTTGATCTTGTGGTCTTCGAGAAACTTGTTTACTTGTCACCGATGAATTATTTCCCGTTGTCGCACACGATCTCGGCCGCCATTCTGAACCCGCATACGATGTGGTCCCAAATGAAGTCGATGACCTCCTTTTCCCTAACTTTCTCGTATGCATGGGCTTCCACCCACTTAGAAAAATTGTCAATCATAAAAAATATAAATTGAGCCTTACCGGGTACCCATATAAGGGGGCCGACGATGTCCATTCCCTACTTCATGAACACATATGGTGATAGAACCAAATGCAGCAGCTCCCCGGGTTGATGAATTATCGGATCATGTCTTTGACATTCATCACATTTTCGTGCTAACTCCTTCGCGTCCTTTTCCATATCGATCCAGTTGTAGCTGACTCTGATTACTTTTCGAACCAATGATTCGGTGCCTGAATGATTTCCACAGGTGCTTTTGTGGATTTTCCTTAAACGTACTCGGTATCCCCTGGTCCTAGACATATCGCTAATGGGTCATCGAATGTTCTTCTGAAGAGGGTTTCGTCCTCGGATAGACTAAATCGGGTTGCCTTTGTATGTAGGGCCCTTGATTATTTTGTATCCGAGGGAATTTTTTCGATCTTCAGATATTCTATAAATTTATTTCTCCAATCCCAAGTTAGGCTTGTCGAGTTAATCTCGGCATGGCCTTCTTCCACTACCGATCTCATAAGTTGTACGACTACCCCCGAGTTGAACTCGTCGTCATCGACTCATCAGCCTCACTGTTTTGATCCCGAGGTACGTGTTCCAAAGTCCATTCTTTGAACTGATGTAATCTTACCTGCAACTTATCCAGGTACCTTTGTATTCGTTCCTCGCTGACCTCGAACGTCTATTAACTTAGTTCACCACCAGGAGGGAGTCGCACTTGGCTTCGATCAACTCTGGCTAGTTCGAGACCTGCAATCATGGCCTCATATTCGGCCTCGTTGTTAGTCAATTTCACAGTCCTAATAGATTGTCTAACCACATTGCATGTTGGTGTTTTCAATACGATGCCAAGTCCGTAAACTTTTGCGTTCGCGGTGCCGTCCGTAAAGAGGGTCCAGATCCCCGAGGAGGTTCCTGAGTTGATTAATAACTCTCTTTCAATCTCGGGTATTAGGACCGGCATACAGTCGGCCACAAAGTCTGCCAAAATTTGAGATTTAATAGCGGTCCGGGATCGATATTCAATATTGTACCCACTGATTTCCACGGTTCATTTGGCTAACCGACCCGAGATCTAGGGCTTATGTATAACATTCCTCAACGGGTAAGTAGTCACGGCACATATGGGGTGACACTGGAAGTATGGTTTTAGCTTTCTAAAGGCGCTTAGCAAAGCGAGCGCCATCTTTTCTATGTGAGGGCACCTAGTTTCGGCCTCACCTAGCGTCCTTATAACATAGAAAATTGGAAATTGTGTACCTTGCTCTTCCTGGACCAGGACTCCACTTACCGCTATCTCCGATATTGCCAAGTACAAGTATAGTTCTTTGTCTATCTTCGGCGTGTGAAACAATGGTGGGCTCGATAGATTCTACTTGAGTTCCTCCAAGGCCCGTTGGCACTTTGGGGTCCATGAGAAGTCATTCTTCTTTTTCAATAATGAGAAGAATCGGTGGCTCTTGACGGAGGACCTCGAGATGAATCGCCCCAGGGCAGCTATGCGCCCGGTTAATCTTTGCACGGCCTTCACATTGTCCACGACCGTGATATCTTTGATGGCTTTTATTTTGTCTGGATTGATCTCGATTCCCCGGTTGGATACTATGAATCCGAAGAATTTGCCTAAACCAACTCCGAACGCGTATTTCTCCGGGTTCAGTTTCATATTGTATTTCTTCAATATGCTGAAGTTTTCCTGCAAATATTTTAAACGGTCATCTGCTCCCAGGGACTTAACCAACATATCGTCAATGTAAACCTCCATTGAATTTTCTATTTGTTCCTCGAACATCCGGCTTACTTGGCATTGGTAAGTGGCACCAGTGTTTTTTAATATGAATGGCATCACGTTATAGAAATGTGTTGTACTTAGAGACGAAGGAGGTTTTTTCCTGATCATTCGGGTTCATACATATTTGGTTGTACCCAGAGTAGGCATCGAGAAAACTGAGGATCTCGTGGCCGGTCGTGGCATCGATCATGCGATCGGTGTTGGGCAAAGGAAAAAAGTCCTTAGGACATACTTTATTCAAAATCCTTATAGTCTATACATATTCTTAATTTGTTCCTTTTTTAGGGACTGCCACTACATTTGCTAACCAACCCGGGTATTTAACCTCCCGAATTGATCCTATTTTAAAGAGTTTAGATACCTCGTCCTTGATGAAAGTATGTTTGACCTCGGACTGGGGTTTCCTCTTCTGCTTGACCAGATGGAACTTTAGGTCCAGGCTTAGTTTGTGAGTGGTTATCACCCGTGGGATCCCTGTCATATCAAGGTGGGACCAGGCGAAACAATCTTCATTAGCTATAAGAAATTGAATGAGTTTTTTCCTAAGATCGGGGTTTAACCCTATGCCTAGGTATACCTTTCGATCGGGCAAGTGTTCACTCAATATGACTTATTCCAGTTCCTCAATTGTTGATTTCGTAGCGTTGGAGTCATCGTAGGCTGTGAAAGATCTGGGGACCCCGTAGTCATCGTCCTCTTCTACCCCTGTTCCTCCGATTTTGTCGAGGCTCGTACTAGTGATTGCTATTTGGCCCCGTCTTTGACCAATTGGTTTGGATCCGATGTTGACATTGTGGATGCTGGGATCACTTCATCGACCGTGAACATTTCCTTGGTCGTCAGCTGTTCCCCATAAATTGTTTTAACCCCACCCGGTGTTGGGAATTTCAACACTTGGTGCAGAGTCGAGGGTATGGCCCTCATGTTGTGGATCCATGGCCTCCCGAACAAAGCGTTGTACCTTATGTTTCCTTCGGTCACATAAAACTTAGCTTCCTGGATGGTCTCGACGGTGTTCACTGGTAATGTGATCTCCCCCTTAGTGGTTTCACATGCCATGTTGAATCCGTTTAGGACTCGGACTGCAGGCACGATTTGATCTTGTAGATCGAGCTTCTCCCCGACCCTCGATCGGATGATGTTGGTCGAGCTACCTGGATCAATCAACACACGATTAACTAGAAATTTATTTACGAGTACAGATATTACCAGTGCATCATTGTGGGCTATACGATCCCTTTCGCGTCCTCGTCGTTGAAAGCCAAGGTTCCTTCCGGTATGTGATCTCGAGTTCATTTTTCCCTCCTGATGGACACTTTAGTGTGCTTCAATATCGGCCCCTGAGGGACATCCACCCCACCAATGATCATGTTAATGACGTATTGAGGTTCTTCTTGTTTGGCCTATTTGTTAGAATCCCTATTCCTGAAATGATTCTTGGCTCGGTCACTCAGGAATTCTTGAAGATGCCCGTTGTTAAATAGTCGGGCTACTTCCTCTCTCAACTGTCGAAAATCCTCCGTTCTGTGGCCGTGAGTGTCGTGATATTTACATATCTGGTTAGTATCCCTTTGGGTTGGATCAGATTATAGAGGTCGAGGCCATATGGTATCTTTGATGCGTCCGATAGTTGATACAATGGCGGCAACATCAATGTTAAAGTTGTATTTCGATAACCTCGATGCCTCTTTAGGCCCGATGGACCTGTCGAAGCTATTTTTGCTCAGGAGCCCTTGGTTGCTCTGACCTCGATCACTCCTCCTTTCATTTCTCATAGAGTTTCGCCCGGACCCATTACTTCTTAGGTCTATATTATACAGCTGATACCGATCCTTTTTTGATCTCGGTTCATGATCGATGTCTCTCTTGACTCTGTCGATGGTTCTGACGGGATATACGGACCCGGAAGGGGCCCCAAGCTGATCATCTTCGACCCTGATTTTTGATTGATATTGGTTATGTACATCGGCCCAAGTGACGGTCGGATATTCTACCAGGTTCTATTTCAACTGTTGTGAAGCCAATGAGCTCTGAATATTGAGTCCTTAGGTAAAATCCTGAACGGCCCAATCATCAGCGACCGGTGACAGGTTCGTTCGTTTTATTTGAAACCGAGACACAAACTCTCTGAGCATCTCGTTATCCTTCTATTTTACTTTGAAAATGTTCGATTTCCTGGTCTCGACCTTGATGGCCCCAGCATGTGCTTTCACGAAAGAATCTACAAGCATAGCAAATGAGTCAATAGAATTAGGAGGTAAGTTATGGTACCATATCATCGCTCCCTTTGACAGGGTCTCTCCGAACTCCTTCAACAAGACAGACTCGATCTCATCATCCTCTAAGTCGTTCCCTTTGATGGCACATGTGTAAGAGGTTACATGCTCATTTGGGTCGGTAGTTCCATTATACTTAGGGATCGGCTTCGGAGCCGCGCTCGGAGGACAAGGTTTTTGCATGAACTTCTTAAAATCTAGGCCTTTTAATATCGACAGTGTTCCTGGGATTTGGTCTACCCTGGAATTGTAGGTTTCTACCTTTTTGTCATTAGCTTCGATTTTCTTCTCCCCTGACTCTACCCGTTTTGTCAGTTCTTCGAGCATCTTTGTGATCTCGGGGTTAGTCACCGATTCATTTTCATTTAACCTCTCTGCGACCGGCTCATTCCTGCAGATGACTTCCCCGGGTGGTTCGAGTTCAACACTTCTCGGTGCGCGGCTTTGGTTCTATAACTGAGCTATCTCTGCCTGTTGAGCCTGTAGCATTTCGAAGATCACTCTTAAACTGATCTCGTCTCCGCCAACGTTTTGTGTATTTTGAGCTGCCGATCGGGCTCCACCGTGGACGCTATTCTCGGGGTCGGTAGGCAGGTTTGTGTTGATAGCCACATATGAATTAGCGTCAATTAGGTCCGTGACTGGAATTCCGATGGGATCAACGGGCGGTACTTCATCACCGAGCGCTATGTTGTTATTTTCACCGTGATGACCGGACTCATTGTCAACATGTAAGGGTGTTGATTGAGAGTTTGACATTTTAAGTTTTAACGTGAGATTAGGAACATTTCAAAGAACAAGTGTAAAGTAGTGTGTGTTATGGAGATTTGTATCAAATAACCACTATTATCCTTAGCCGCACGGTGGGCGCCAAACTGTTTACCCTCAAAATCAGATAACAATTAAATTATTAAGTGGTTTTAAGGATACGTAGACTAACTTGACATAAAACGATAAGTAGATTGCAATTGAAATAAATAATGATAAAGTAAGTGCAAACCACGCGAATTGAACAGTCTTAGCCTTGGAAGGTTAATCACCCTCGAGCCAGATACGCTTCGATCGGTGTCAGGATACATAAGAATAAGAACTTAAAGAGAAATAATAATAATAATATATTACTTTGGGATGCGTGCTACGTTTTGTTCAATAAATTATCAGGCCCCCATTTATATAGTAGAGGAGTCCTACTTTAGGTACAATTCTATAAAAGGTAAAAATTCTCTAATTAACTGATTGTCGATCTCTTATCAATATGTGTCGAGATCTCCGTCGTGATATTCGATCGGTCACGGATATCACGGCCTTCTGTTGGCCGAACTTGACAACGTTCTTTGAAGTTTAGTCGAGGCTAGGGATCGATCCTGAATCACGGCCCCGACATCCTCGAGGGCGTGCGTTACAGTACGGACTCTATATTGATGAGATTTTTACCTCGATCTAAGATTCTATATTACCATATCTCGAGCTTGGCTTATCATGTCGGAGACCGGGATATACTATGAGACCGGTTATACCCGTATACAACATCCAAATTCAGTGTTATGTTGAGTTCAACTAAGTGACTATGCCAAGCCATTATTCTCTGTAAATATGATAATATTCTGTAATTAGTTAATCACTTAATCTAGTTTTTAGCGTACTTAGGGTTGCTTATTATTTCTCTGTATATTTAGGACATACTTTGAATAAAAAAGGTAGAGCAATTTTTCTCTCCACTAGTCGTTCCTCTTTAATTTAGCATGGTATCGGAGCCTACCTAAATTACCTCCGATGATCACCCATGAACGGTGACAAAAATGTTTGCAACACTACTGGAGGAAGTAGTGAAGCCAATGAAAAAACCAGCGAAAAACGATTTCGCCATTAATATAACTTCGAACGACAACCATAGAATTTCGATAACACAAGTTTGATTGAAGGGAGAAAATTATGATGAATGGGCTTGGTCTATGAGGACCACGTTGATGGCAAGGAAGAAGTTCGATTTTATTAGCGGGACAATCAAAAGACCGAAGCAGAAGTCTCTGAACCTAGAAGATTGGTGGATCATCAACTCATTGTTGGTGTCATGGATCAGACACACTATCGAACCCATTCTCCGTTCGACTATATCACATGTGGAGGTCGCCGAAGACTTGTGGGCAAGTATTAAGGAGCATTTCTCCGTGAGCACTGGTTTGAGGATACATCAATTGAAGAATGATCTTGCAGAATGCAAACAAAAGGATTTGGTCATAGTTGATTACTATGGTAAACTAACGAAACTATGGGAAGAACTTGTGAATCTCGAGCAGATTCCGACTTGCATGTGCGAAAACTGCACTTGTGATCTTGGTATAATTTTGGAGAAGAAAAGGGAAGAGGAGAATGTACATTTTTTCTGTTCAAGTTGGATTAGATGATGTATGGGACGGAGCAATTAAACTTGCTTTCCTAGGAAGAACGATCAAAGATTATGCCTCGAGGAATGAATGTGCATAGTGACACGATGACTTTTACAGTACAAAACACACCACTGTATCAAAATCGAGATGAAGGAAAGGATAGGTTTATAGTTTTCTCGATCTTATTGCAAATCACCAAAGCACGATGCCAAAGCACAGAAGCCACAAAGGGGTGGCTCTAATAGAGGAAGTGGTCACAGAGGTGTTGTACGGGCAAACACAGTGCATACCAAGTGCAGCGACAATGAATGTATCGGAAAACTTGGGAGCACCGGATTTTAGCAGGCCGGGAACAGTGGCAAATATCGTTCGCAATATTTAATAATTAACATCTAAGTTCGAGTGAGAAGATGACGAGTAAGTGCAAAATTACCAAGATGCCCCGTAACTTTATCAAATGGAAGCAATGCGGGTAGCAACTAATGAAGGCAATTTGGTTCTTAAAAATGTTTATCCTAAAAATCGAGTAACAATTAAACTTATATTGTGGTGTTAAGAATATGTGATTTAAACCAGCACCAATTGATAAATAACGAATTAAATTGATAAATTGGACAATAAAATAACTCAAACTGGTCTGCAAATAATGTCTCGACCTCAATTCGAGATAGTCTCGAGGTTAGTTAATAAGAACAACAGATGATGGAACAAACAGTGATGAACAGTGATGAATAGTAAGTAAAACAAAGAAAGCAACGTATATGTATATTTTTATCAGTGAATAATAATTGTTGCTTTACAAGTGAATGGGATGCTTCTTTATATAATAGAGGAATTCTAAATAAGGTACAACTCTAATAACAGAAGTAGATCCCATGATTGGCGCTAATAACCGCTTTGATTTGATTTGTTCCGGGATTTTCGCCCTGACTTTCGACCGGTTATTGATATCTCGCCATTCCGTTATTACGCCTTACTCGAAATCGATTATGCTCGATCTCGATTATTGCTGGCCTCGATCTCAATGAACACTTTGATCTCCAGGCGTGATGTTCTATCTTCGAGCTCGAGACCGATCTATTATGAGGTTACCCTCGAGGCAACTCCCCTGCCAACGAAACCGGGTATGCCCGATTTCGACCGTATACAGATAGTCCCCTCGTTTTTTAGAGTGTAACGAGAAGAAACGAATTTGTGACTCCGATTTAATACCTCGATCAATTATGATGTCAACATCATGACGTAAGTGGCGGAAGCGATTGAAGTGTCGCGTCTGCATAGTTCCCAAGGTCATTAATTAATGCCAGTAGATGGTCGGCCACCAGTGCTTTCAACCCATCAAATTGGCTATTATAAAAAAAATCACCTTCATAACCTTCTCAAACTTTACTTTCAAACTTCTTCCAATCTTCAAAAGTTCTTCTATTTTCTTCAAGTTCATCAACTTTGCCGGTTTTCGTTTGTCAATCTCTTATTAAAACACAAATTCTGCCTTCTTCTTCCTTAGACCTCATATAACAATGGCAAAAACATCAAAGATCGTTCCTCAAGAAGACAAGGCCTCATCATCGCAGTCGGCCAGTGATAAAACACCGGTGGAGCCACATATCGAAGAGTGCATCCCAAGGCAATATGAACTTACTTCCGACTTTAAGGTCGAAAAACCCTCTTCGGTTCCTGGCCGATGCGAGCCCATGTCTAGATACATTTGTTTGATATCCGAAGGCGATCTCGAGCAGGTGAAAAAAGACTGCCACTAGGAGAATAAAGAGGTGGTGATTCCTACCCCCGAGGAGGACATTACCACTCATGTGAAAGGGTTCTTAAGTATGTATACTTACCCTTTCACACTGGGTTCCATCGATCCTGTCATAATCGACTTCTGCCGCCAATATCGGGTAAACCTAGGCCAGATCTACCCCTCTTTTTTGCGCATTGTCATTTTGCTCAGATTCTTCTCGAGCAAGGTCGAGGGGATGTCTTTCACCCTCGATCATCTCATTAGGTTATACAGGCCCCGTCTTTATCAGGGCGAACTGATAAGGCTTCAGCATCGGGCCACGAAGGTGCTGTTCTCAAGCATAAACGAGGAAAAGGACCGAGGATGGATGTGCCGATTTGTCCGATTCAGGACCTCCGACTTAATCCCCGCCGAGAAGATGCCATACCCCGAAGAATGGAACATGAAGCATAAGTAGAACTTCGCCGATAACGTTTGATTACTTGGTATGTTTCCTTTACCTCTTCTCATCTATATTCTTCTTTATGGTGCAGCTTCCCCCTGGTTTCCTGGTGCAGTCCCGGACCTTGCAGGTTGGGTTCGACAACTGGTTTCAACCTCTTCGTATGCAGAGCGCTCGTGGCGTGATTTGGCCAAGGGTCGATGGGAGGCCAAAAATCATGGTAAGCTCCCCTGTCCATGTTTGATGCTTTCCTGTGAAATACTTCTTTTTAACTTGTTTTTTTCTCATACAGGTCTTGAAGATAATGTCATTATGAGGTCACCTCCCCTCGGGGAAGAGGTGGTCCCGAAGCCGACCAAAGACAATAAAAGGAGAAGGGCCTCGCCACCAGATAACCTAAAGCCCAGGAAAAATAGGGTTCGAAAGTCGAAGACTGATCTCGCCGTTCTGCCTTTCGATGTAGTCCAAATGCTACGAGATGAAGACGAGGAGGGAGAAGATATCAACTGCATGCTGGTGGCTCAGAATAGGGAGAGCATCTAAGTTTCGAGAACTGTTGAGCCGGTGATGGTCGAGGAGATTCAGCCGCAGACCGAGGTGATCTCGGAGAAAGGTCTGAGCAAAGTCCCCGAGTCACTGGGTGTTGAGGATGCCTCCTGTCGTGATGAGAAACCGGTGCGTGTGCTCGAAGGGTCTAGTTCTGAGGCCCTTCAAAGAGAAGATAATGCCCCAAGTGACTTGCTTGGGGCAATTAACATTGATGATTCGCCGCCCGGCCCCACATTCTCTGAGGCGCAGTTTCGGGATGCCCGGTCTATGGGGACACCCGATGTGGGGACGGCCCCGGAAGGGGATGATATATTTCGCGGCTGCTTCACGGGGGTCGATGATGTTTTCGACCTGGACACATCACTCATTTTTTATGAGGCTCAGCGGCTTCTGAACCAAGTGAGTTTTACTTGCGATCGATGATGTTACCATGCTTGCGTTTGTTCTTATTTCTCTAAGTCTGATTTTCTTTCTTTCTGCACAGGCTACGGCGCTCCATCGAGAAGCGTCCTCCAAATACCGGGCTTAGCTGGCCCGATGTGAGGCTGATCTCAAAAAGCTTATGGAGGAGAGAGAGACGCCCTCAAACTCCTCTATGTGCAAAAAGAAGAGGAGATCATGAGTATTCGAACCGAGCTGACAAGAGCTCATCAAAATCAGACCGAGCTCATTGAATAGGTAATGTAAATTTTTGGGAGCTTGTTATGTATTAACTTGATATTGGCGACAAACACTTTGATCCCGCAAGTTCAGCAGAAGGCCGAATTGGTTGAGTAGCTTCGTGAGGAGGCCAAGATGAAAGAGGCAGAGACTTTGGGGTAGAAGCAGAACATGGATCGTCTTGCCTCGGAGAAAGAAGCAGTTCGGGCCCAACTGTCTTCGGTTGAGCGTGAACTCCAAAGTATGAAGGAGGAGAACTTGGCTCGAGCCCAAAAGATTGAAGAGCTCGAGACTCGGTTGGCCGCTGAGCCTGCAAGGGCCACATCCGAGGCAGAGGCGCTCGTGGCCTCCTACCGAACTGACACCGAAGCCGCTAACACTCGGGCAAAGGAAATTTCTGATGCTGTTGAGGTTAGATTGTCCCGTGTTATCGAGCATGCTAGGCGCCAGTATCGAAGAGGGACTCTTGAGGAGGATCATGCTCGTGGCTTCGACATCACGGCTGATATCAAGAATGCGAAGGTTTTGAAGGACAAGACCGGAGCTTTGCTTTCCGATGAAGAAGACTTTGCGAGTGGATCCGAGAGTGGAGATGAAGATGAAGCTCCCGAAGATGCGGCTCCCGAGGCGTACTAGGCACTTAGGATTTTTTCTCCTTTTGTTTTTTGTGTAAGACCCTGTGTGTTCTTTGTAAATACTTTGCATATATGAAAGATTTCTTTTCTTTCCGTTTCGTCTTCGATTTATGATTTATGATAAATTCTGTTTTGTCTTTGCCGTCTGAAAACTTTGTTGCAATCGGGTTGTTGTAGCCTCTATAATCGAGTGAGCAATAGCTCGAACTCAAAGTTTTTAGTTAAGCGAGGGAGAGTCCCCGAGCTTAACAATATATTCGGGATTTTGATTTCGGATGGCCTGATCGAAGCCGTAATTGTACTATTTTTACAGCCGAGTTCGAGTAAGTTTCGAACTCACAGTAACAGACCCCTTAAGGTTTTATATAAAATAATGATGAATCCTCGAGCTATATTTTATTTGAGCTGGGAATAGTGGAACCCTTGGGTCCGAATTGAGTAAGAATAAAATCTCGAACTCTAAGTGTATTGGCCCTTAGGCTCTTTAGATTGGGCCGATATGGTCTCTAAAAGATGGCTATTTTTTTCCTTTTTCGGCTTAGAAGACTTAGTAAAAATAATTCTTTATGCCTTAACACGTATTCTTTACCCTTTGGATTTTTTTAGGGTTTAATGTCGATTGAAACCTCTTTGCTTTTTGTGCCTTAGCACGTTTGTGTTAAGATAATTTGATACCTCTTAAGTTTTTTCGAGGGCTGATTTTATCGAAGCCCTTTTGATTACATACCGAGGGTAGCCTTTTCTAACTAGTTTATCAAAGAATTCGAAGGCCTATTTTTATTGTGGAATTTGGACATCTCCGAGCTGCCTTAATTTGGCCGTAGCCTTTGGGTATGCCTCTTGGGATTATTTTCCAATAACACTTTGAACTTGTTCGAAGTGTTAGTCCCCGAGAGTGATGCCCTTGGCCTATAGATCAAGGGGTGCCTCTTTGAGGTCTTATGAATTTGAGTTTAGAATACTCGAATATGTTGATCGTCAACGGTAGTCCCCGAGTGTACGAGGTATATTTGCACTTGGCCTTTGAGCCATTTCTCACAAAATCGTAAGTATGAATCTTGTATAGTAGAAAATTTTCTTTGAGACACAAGATATTTGATATAGAAAGAATGCTTCTTTGTATAATTTATACATGTGTAGATATTTTTCCATCGGGGTTCGACTAATCTATACGGACACGGTTCATTCGACCGTTTGGCCCATTACAAAGTTTCTCTATATAAACCCTTTTACACGAAGTATTTTTCTCGAAAATATAACATTCGAGGGTGATGCCCCCAGTATTCTAGGTCGATTATAAAGAAGCCTTGGATACTGTTGAATCGTCCCCAGGTAGCACATAATTATTGCCTCGTTAAAAACCTCACCGAAAAAACCCACTTGGGATAAAAACCGATCTAAGGGAAAAAGAGTGCAACGCGTGCTTTAAAACCTGAGGTCTCGATATCTTCGATCGATCATCTGCAGTGAGTTAGTGTCGAATATATAAATGAAAAAAGGGAATAAAGTCATACCTTAGCAATAATACCGTTTGAGAAGAGATATGTTCCAATTATTTGGCAGTTGTTCGCCGTCCATCATGCCGAGCTTATAAGATCCCTTTCCGACGATGTCGAGGACTTGGTAGGGTCCTTCCCAATTTGGGCCGATCTTCCCTTCATTAGGATCTCGAGTGTTGATGGTGACTTTCCTCAGGACTAAGTCCCCGACTCTGGAGTGGCGAAGGTTGGTTCTCCTATTGTAGTATCTTTCGATTCGTTGCTTTTGTGCAGCCATTCGAACGAGTGCGGCTTCTCATTTTTCATCCAATAATTCGAGGCTAGTATTCATAGCCTCGTGATTTGACTCTTATATTGTATGTCGAAACCTGGCACTGGGTTCCCCGACTTCGATTGGAATCAAGGCTTCGGAGCCATATACTAAGGAGAATGGGGTTGCCCCCATACTGGATTTTGATGTTGTTCGATATGCCCAAAAGACTTCGGGTAGAATTTCTCTCCATTTCCCCTTAGCGTCGTTCAACCTTTTCTTTAGGTTTTGAATAATAGTCTTATTCGTTGATTCGGCCTGTCCGTTCCCACTAGGGTGATACGGCATTGATAATATCCTTTTTATGTTGTGGTCTTCGAGGAATTTCGTCACTTTGCTGCCGATAAATTATTTTCCATTGTCACAAACTATTTCGGCAGGTACCCCAAATCGACATACGATGTGATCCTAGATGAAGTCTATAACCTCTTTCTCTCTCACTTTCTTGAACGCCTGTGCTTCAACCTATTTAGAGAAATAGTCAGTCATAAATAAAATGAACTTAGCTTTACCTGGGGACGATGGCAGAGGGTTGACAATATCCATCCCCCATTTCATGAATGTCCATGGGGATAGGACTGGATGAAGTTGTTCTCCGGGCTGATGGATCATCGGTGCAAACCTTTGACATTTATCACATTTTCGAACAAACTCCTTAGTGTCTTTTTCCGTGCTATCCCAGTAGTCTTGCTCTAATGATTTTGTGAATCAGTGATTCGGCGCCGGAGTGGTTCCCACAAGTGCCTTCATGGACCTCTCGTAGAACATAATCGGTGTCTCCTGGTCCTAAGCATATTGCCAATGGTCCATCGAATGTCCTTCTGTATAATGTTCCATCTTCAGCCAATGTGAGTCGAGCAGCTCTGGTTCGTAGGGCCCTCGACTCTTTAGGGTCCGATGGGAGCTTTCCGTTCTTCAAGTATTCAATATATTTATTCCTCCAATCCCAGGTTAAGCTTGTAGAGTTTATCTCGGAGTGACCTTTCGCGATCACGGATCTCGAGAGTTGAATGACAGTCCCCGAGTTGATCTCATCTTCCTTAACCGATGACCCTAAACTTGCAAGTGCATCTGCCTCACTGTTTTGTTCTCGAGGTACATGCTATAAAGTCCATTCCTTGAAACGGTGCAAGGTTACCTACAGCTTGTCCAAATACCTTTGCATTCTATCCTCTCGAACTTCGAAGGTTTTTTTTACTTGGTTCACCTTAAAGAGTCACACTTGGCTTCAATGACTTCTGCTCCTAAGCTTTTAGCTAGCTCGGACCTGCAATCATGGCCTCATGCTCGGCCTCATTGTTAGTCAACCTAGAAGCTTTGATAGATTGCCTAATAGTGCTACCCGTGGGCGGCTTCAAAACGATGCCTAGCCCGGACCCCTTCACATTCGAAGCACCATCTGTGAAAAGGGTCCATACCCCCGATGATGTACCCAATTTTAACAAGAGTTCCTTTTCGACTTCGGGTACGAGGGTTGGCATGAAATTGGCCACGAAGTCCGCTAAAATTTTAGAGTTGATGGCCGCTCGGGGTTGATATTTGATATCGTACCCACTGAGTTCGACGGCCCATTTGGCCAATCGACCCGATAGTTTGGGTTTGTACAAAATATTACGAAGTGGGTAAGTGGTTAATACGCATATGGGGTGACATTGAAAGTATGGTCTTAGCTTTCTAGAGGCGCTTATCAGTGCAAGTGCCAATTTATCCAAATGTGGATATCTAGTTTCTGCTTCTCCAAAGGTACGACTTACATAATAAACGGGAAATTGCGTACCTTGCTCTTCTCGAACTAGGACACCACTTATCGCAATTTTTGATATTTCCAAGTACAAGTAAAGTTTTTCATCTGCCTTTGGAGTGTGAAGCACTGGTGGGCTCGATCGGTATCGATTCAATTCCTCTAATGCCTGTTGGCATTCTGGGGTCCAGGCGAAATTGTTCTTCTTTTTTAGCAGAGAGAAAAATCTGTGGCTTCGATCCGACGACCTCGAAATAAATCGGCCTAAGGTAGCTATCCGTCCAGTTAGCCTCTGCACGGCTTTTACACTATCCACGACGGTGATGTCTTCGATAGCCTTGATTTTATCGGGGTTAATCTCGATCCCCCGATTCGATACCATGAAGCCAAGGAACTTGCCCGAACCGACCCTGAAAGCACATTTCTCTGGGTTGAGCTTCATGTTGTATTTCCTTAAAATCTCAAAAGTTTCCTGCAAATGAGCCAAATGGTCCTCTGCGCGCAGAGACTTAACTAGCATGTCATCAATATAAACTTTCATTGATTTACCTATTTGTTCTTTGAATATTTTATTTACTAGGTGTTGGTAAGTAGCTCCTACATTTTTTAGCCCGAAGGGCATTACATTATAACAATATGTTCCATACTTGGTGATAAATAAAGTCTTTTATCGGTCCTCCAGTTCATTTGGATTTGATTGTACCCGGAATAGGCAACGAGAAAAGTAAAGATCTCATGGTCGGTCGTGGCATCGATCATGCAATTGATGTTAGGCAGTGGAAAAGAATCTTCAGGGCACGCCTTGTTTAAATTCTTATAATCTACACACATTCTAAGTTTGTTCCCTTTTTTAGGGACTACAACTATATTGCCTAACCATTCGGGATATTTCACCTCCCGAATGGACCCTATTTTGAGAAGTTTAGTTACCTCGTCCTTTATGAATGTGTGCTTTACCTCGGACTGGGGTCTTCTCTTTTGCTTCACCGGTTTGAACCTAGGGTTCAAGCTTAGCCGATGTGTCTTTTTCTCCGGCGGGAGCCCTGTCATGTCTATATGGGACCAAGCAAAATAATGTATGTTATCAATAAGAAATTGAATAAGTTTTTTTCTGAGTTCGAGGGTTAATCCTATTCCCAAGTATACCTTTCGCTCGGGCAGATACTCGATCAATATAACCTATTCCAGCTCTTCGACCGTTGATTCCGTGGCGTCAGAATCTTCGGGAACAATAAAAGTTCGAGGGGTCAGAAAATCCTTCTCTTCTTCTTCTATCTCCTGCTTCCCTGATTCAGTCGAGGCTGGTGGTTGTGATTGCTATTTGACTTCCTGTTTACTTTTGATGCTCGACCTTTTCGAGGTTGATAGTGTCGATATCGGCGTTACCTCATAGACCGCAAACACTTCCTTTGCAGTATGCTGCTCCCCGTATATTGGTTTTACACCGGCCGACGTCGGAAATTTTATCATTTGGTGGAGAGTCGAAGGGACTGCCCTCATATTGTAGATCCAAGGCCTTTCGAGTAGGGCATTGTACCTCATGTCGCCCTCGATTATGTGGAACTTGGTATCTTGAATGGTTCCAGCCATGTTCACCGGTAGAATAATCTCCCATTTAGTTGTTTCACTGGCCATATTAAAGCCGTTTAAGACCCGAGTTGCGGACACAATTTGATTTTGTAGGCCGAGCTACTCCACGACCCTCGATCGAATAATATTCGCTGAGCTACCTGGATCCACTAAAACACGCTTTAACTTGAACTTTATTTAATAAGATATAAATTACCAGAGCGTCGTTATGGGGCTGAGAAATTTCTTCTGCTTCCTCGTCATTGAATGATAAAGTGCCTTCGGGCACATAATGTCGAGTTCGTTTTTCCCTAGTGATTAATACCTTAGTGCGTTTGAAAATGGGTCCCTGTGGAATGTCGACCCCACCGACAATCATATGAATAACATGTTGGGGTTCCTCCTGTTCAGCTTTCCTGATGGCGTCCCTTTATCTGAAATGATTTTTGGCTCGATCGCTGAGGAACTCTCGAAGGTGGCCCTCATTGAATAGACGGGCTACCTCCTCCCTTAATTTCCTGCAATCCTCGGTCTTGTGACCATGTGTGCCATGATACTTGCACATCAAATTTGGGTTTCTTTGGGAAGGATCGGTTTGTATGGGTTTAGGCCACCTAGTATCTTTGATCCTTCCGATTGTCGATACAATGCCCGATGCATCGATGCTAAAGTTATATTTCGATAACCAAGGTGCCTTTGTGGGATCGGCATACTTTTCAAAACTACTTTTGCTCATAAGTCCCCGAGAATTCTGTCCTCGATCACTTCTTCAATCGCTTCGGGCGGAATTGCGTCCTGAACCATTGTTCCTTCGATCTGCGGTATATGGTTGATATCGATCTCTGTTCGATCATGGCTCCATGTCGACGTCCCTATGGTTTTTAACTGCCGACCTGTTTGGATGTACTGAACTGGAAGGGGCTCCTAATAGGTCGTCCTCGACCCTGATCTTTGATTGATATCGATTGTGCATATCTTCCCAAGTTACAGCTGGATACTCGATCAAATTTTGTTTCAACTGACGTGATGCTATCGAACTCCGCTCGTTCCACCCTTGGTTGAAAGCTTGAATGGCCCAATCATCTGTGACCGGTGGCAACTCCATGCTTTCCATTTGAAATCTTGATAGGAACTCCCTCAGCATTTCATTATCCCTTTGTCTTACCTTAAAAAGGTCTGATTTTCTCGTTGCGGCCTTTACGGCCTCGGCATGTGCCTTTACGAAAGCTAAGATGGCAAATGAGTCGATGGAATTTGGTGGCAGATTGTGATACCAAATTATTGTTCCCTTCGAAAGGGTCTCTCCGAATTTTTTCAACAGTACAGATTCAATTTCATCATCTTCTAAATCGTTACCCTTGATGGCGCATATATATGAAGTAACATACTCGTTGGGATCGGTGGTCCCATTGTATTTGGGTATGTCTGGCATACGAAACTTCTTTGGAATAGGCTTCAGAGCTGCACTTGAAGGAAACGGCTTTTGTATAAACTTCTTCGAATCCATCCCTTTCATGATTGGCGGTGCCCCCGGTATCTGGTCAACTCGATAGTTGTATGTCTCCACTTTTTTATTGTTGGCTTCGATTCTCTTCTTCCCCGATTCAATTCTTTTCATGAGCTCCTCGAGCATTTTCATTACCGCAGGATCAGTCCCCGATTCGTTAACATTCGACCTTTTCGGTACGGCGAGTAATTTTTGGCTCGACCCTATTCGAAGCTCTATGTTGATTTTGTAACTGAGCAATAGCGGCTTGCTGAGCCTGAAGCATCTCGAATATCACTTGGAGACTGACTCCTTCGTCTCCTCTGCCCTGTGTTCCTTGGTCACTAGATCGGCCTTCTCTGCATACGCTCCCATCGAGACATGTGCCTAGGTCCGCATTTAGAGCAACGTCCGAACTGACATCAACTGGGTTGGCAACCGGTGCTCCCCCGAAATTAGCCCGTGGCACCTCGGCTCCTGGAGCAATCAAATTTTCGTTTTCACCATGGAATCCGAGGCCATTGTCACCGTGTTTTAACCTGAAAGCAAAGATACTTGACAAGAACAAGCGTAAAATAGTGTGTTTTACCAGAATCAGTACGAACAATCACTATTATCCTTAGCCCCACGGTGGACGCCAAACTGTTTACCCTAAGAATTGAGTAACAATTAAACTTATGTTGTGGTTTTAAGGATATGTGATTTAAACCAGCACTAATTGATATACAACGAATTAAATAGATAAATTGGACAATAAAATAAATCAAATTGGTCTGCAAATAATGCCTCGGCCTCGATTCGAGATAGTCTCGAGGTTAGTTAATAAGAACAATAGAGGATGGAACAAACAGTGATAAACAGTGACGAATACTAAGTAAAACAAAGAAAATAATGTATATGTATATTCTTATCAGTGAATAATAATTGTTGCTTTACAAGTGAATGGGATGCCTCTTTATATAATAGAGGAATCCTAAATAAGGTACAACTCTAATAACAGAAGTAGATCCCATGATTGGCGCTAATAACCGCTTTGATTTGATCTGTTCTGAGATTTTCGCCCTGACTTTCGACCGGTTACTGATATTTCGTCATTCCGTTATTACGCCTTACTCGAAGTCGATCATGCTCGATCTCGATTATTGCTGGCCTCGATCTTAATGAATACTTCGATCTCCAGGCGTGATGTTCTATCTTCGAGCTCGAGCTCGAGCCCGATCTATTATGAGGTTACTCTCGAGGCAACTCCCCTGCCAACGAAATCAGGTATGCCCGATTTCGACCGTATACAAAAAATATTCTCTATGTTCCAAGCTTAACGAACAACTTAATATCGGTATCGCAATTGATATATCAACTCGATTGTTTTGTTATATAAACTAAAATTTTGTGTGTTATACAGGATCACACCTCGAGGATGCTAATTGGAGCGGGTAAACGGAAAGATGAACTCTAATATTGATAATAGGTTCATGCTTTGAAGGTAGACAGTATAGGCGCACTTGCACTTGATCTTTGGCATAAGCGATTGGGACATCCATCTTAACAAGTAACTAGATTAATTTTTGTAGTAGATTTTAGGAAAAATAGTAATATCTTGAATAAAAGTTGTGATGTATGTCATCGTGCAAAACAAACAAGAGACAAGTTTTCTTTGAGTAATTCTAGAGCTTTTGGTATTTTTGAATTGATTCATTATGATTTTATGGAGCCATATCGCACTCCATCTTCATGTGGAGCGTAATATTTTTTTGACTATACTTGATGGTTATTCTCGTGGTATATAGATTTGTTTTTAATTGATAAGAAAGAAGTGGCACAAATATTGAAGATTTTTTCTGCTATGATAGACAGACAATTTAGCCAGTGCATTAAGATCCTCAGGAGCGATATTGGAACAAAATTTATCTGCATGAGAAATTATTTTTTTGAGTGTAGTATAGTTTTTCAAACATCTTGCACTGGAATATCTTAACAAAATAGGAGAGTGAAAAGGAAACATCATCACATTTTGAATGTGGCATGGGCATTGTATTTTCAAGGTAGTCTACCGATTGAGAAGTGGTCAAATAGTCATGTAAGTTTAAGTTATATTAAATCAATTGAAAAAATAAAATGAGTAATTCAGAACATGACTATATAGTCAAATAGTCATGTAAGTTTAAGTTATATACAATTAATTAAAAAAATAAAATGAGTAATTAAAAATCTCTATGTCTTGCTTACATTCTTTTGCTTGAAGAGACTCGAGCACTATAATTTACCCAGGAACGTGATTTTTTTTATCATTCTACTCGTCTAAACCTATGAATCATTCAGTCCCCAACTTTTTTCATGCTAACCCCATAAATAACTGGAGTACTTTAATTTTCTTTAACTATGATATTAAATAAGACTTCTACTCATAAGAATACAGGTAAGAGTTATTAAAATCGCTTTCGGACTTGTAAAGTTGGTATGCTTGTAGAATTTTCAATTATAGGTAGGACATGATATCCCAAATAGCTGAATTATTGGAACTCAATTAAGATTAAAAGTCCATATAATTAAATTCATATTAGGTAAAGTTTTACATATTATAATTTTATCCAACATGAAATTATTCCGCGAAGAAATAATTTATCTTTTGAAGGATATAAAAGTCAATCAAATTTTGAGGATATTTTAGTCGATCAAGTGTTTTTTATATTGTGCTTTTATAATAATAAGAAAAATTATAAATTAAAATGCTAAATTTTTAACCCAATTATGTAGAACATAATAAAGTATACAAAAATTATCACACAATTATTACGAATCAAATAATGCATGATCACAGAAATTTTACACAACTACCTACCAATAATTCAAAATTTGAAATTATATTAAATAAAATAAAAGTTAATATGTTATATAAACTTTAATAGTCAAAGAAAGAGAAGCGGAGAAATTAGAGTGGAAACAGTTGCAACTTGAATTGGGAACGGTTTCAAATTCATAAGGAATTAACCCAAATTCATGTAGGCGGAAGTTTAGTTGAATCTAGAGTTCGAAATATTTGGTGAAATCAAATTTACAATTCTATCCGATACGAATTATCTCTTCGAATGAATTTAGCCTTGTAAGGGCATAATAGTCGATCAATATTTTGAGGATAATTTTATCGTTCAACAATTAACGTGAAATATTCGTGATTTTATAATAATATAAATAGATATAGATAGATTTGAGCTATGTATCTTTAATTCTCAAGTCCAACTTTGGCGGAGAAGACTAATAGGTCTCAAATCTAACGCATGATCTTTTCTAGTACTATTTTATTTCAACTAGAATTTGAATCCTGATCTTCCATCCTTGGATGTATATGTATCTACATAGATGTTTTCTGTATGATCCACTTAGCAGCCTCAAGTTGGAAGATGCAGAACCACACTCTTCAAACCCCAAGTACTACTATCTAAGCTCAATTTACACAAACATGAAAATAGGACAAAGTATGGCCTTTGGTAAAAACTTATCTGACCGTGTTTATATCGGAGCAAGAAATTACTTAACTACAATTAAGTGATAAATGCGTATATAAACGAGATATATCTTATATTTAATGATTTGGTATAAACATTAAATACAAATGAAATTTTACCTGTGATGTTTTAGGAATCAAAATGTGGCGGCTAAAAAAACAGAATGAAATATGGTGGCTTAATTCATTGAGACAGTGTATGCATACAGAAGAGAATGAAATAGGATTTCAAATCTACAGAATAAGTTACAGTTGTTACCATGTGAATAACAAAAGAAAAGTTGGTCATCAGCATCTGTTAGATGACATTTTTATTAGTGATGCTACTAAGAATATTACAACAGTATTGCTGCTTCTGTGCTCTTTTTTCCAGTCAGCTTCTCCTTTATGGCTTCCCAGAATGTGGGTATTGCAACCTCATTCGGAACTTCCTTAAATGATGGAAGGTAATTTACATCAACGATGACATGGTCACCAGTGCCTTCCTGGATCTGAAATTTCGTTGAAAAGTTATTTCACGAAATGTGTTGCTCGAGCAATATTCCCTTTAGATATACTTACTTGCTTTTTAGTTATTTGGGGTCAAATTCTCAGCTTAGAAGCTGAGATTTTGGAACTTCTAGTTCAGACTGAAACCATTAACATGACTGCTTTTGGTATACGCAAATATATTTCTAAACCTTTTCTATGCTTCTCCTTTTAACTTCTCTACCAGAAACAAATTTATCCCTACAGCACCAAGACTAATATGCATGCACCTACAAAACCGATCACAAAAGGGGCAACATAGGCGGAGGAGAGGGCCTGCTGATGGAGTTGAGTCTGTTTCTAGTATTCATTTATTTAACACTACATTGCTGATTGACAAGCACAAGGCCCTCTCTCCACTCTGGACAAACTGCAGAAAGAAAACACAACATAAGAGAAGAATTCATTGTACCTAGAGGTTGTCACTACTAAGAACTTCGGCAAAAGGATAGGGAAAAATCACGCATATGTGCTTATCCGCAATCACTGGGTGAACCTGCCTTATTTGACATCTCAAGAGTGCAGCTCTAACGAGGTCATGGCCTTCATTGACAGCTACTAATGGACATCTATTCTCCTAAAGCTGATCCTACTTTTCTTTTTAATATATTTATTTTTCCTCTCAGAAAAAGAAAAAGAAAACAAAAATTTAATCATATAGAACATATGTCGTAAGTGTAAGGAATATGGAAGTACTCACCACAACATCAAACCCAAATATGGTAAGGTCAAGCGCCCTTCTCAACCAATTTGCAGCATCAGTGACTAGCTCATGATCAATTCGTTTATTATCTTCATCTTGGCTTTTTTGCTGATTGTCTTTGTCAACAGGCAGAGATTTTAAGCTGCGAAAATAGGTGTTCTTAAGAGGCATAGAAAGTGCTTATACAGCAGACTGGGGAATTTAAGGTGCTAACATACCTATCAAAAAGTAATGGCTTCAGTGCCTTTTCCTCAGCTAACTTTATCAAGATATCAGCATTAGGTGTAGACTTCTTAATTGCAAAGAAAATCTTCTTCCCTACAACGTAAAACTTGAACATAGTGGATGAATGATCCACATATTCCTGCAGTTACACTTGTCTTCATTCAGATGACAAATATGGAGATCCTTTCAACAATCATCACAGATGCAAACCAAAAATGGACATGCAAATTAACTGTCCTTTGCAACAACATTATGTGCTTCCAAAACGCTCTCGCTAATCTAATTAACATCTGATACAATCAAGTGCTACCCTTGCCACTTGCATATAAAGAGAGCAATAGGGATGAGAAAATATGCAACACTTTTCACCAAGGCACTAACGCAGAATGTTGGAAGTTATACCAGTTCTTCCATTCAAGTGGCTGATTAAATGATAATGATCATTAGACAGCTTACCTGCACAATAGCTGGAAGAGGGACATTGAGGTCTTTGTAGCTGTCTGCTTTGAAGACAATGGCCTGTCCGTTAAGAATTCTAGATAAGATTATCATAAGAAAAATCAGTTACCCAAAAAAAAGTTGCAAAATCAATCAACAATTCACGGGACAACAGACAAAGAAAGCTTAGAGCTGAAGCATAGAATCCATAATAATTTCTTCATAAGCATCAAATGGAGGAATCCATAATACCAAGCCTCTTACAGAGTATAAGTTCAGAATATAAATGTAGAGAGAGATAGAGGAACCACGGATAATAGTCAAGCTGGATTGAGAGTTCTCCATTACCATGCTGTGAGCGTCGGCAACTCCACAAGCAACTTGAGGTTTTACAATATTTGGAAGCAACAGTTTTGCATCGGCTAGCTTGTCTTCCAATTCGGGCTCACAAAAATCAACAACCTACACAAAGAAGCACATATTAAATCAAATATATAGCAAGTAGAGAAAACTAATGCTCTCATACCTACAGACTTATATGATAAATAATGAAATTATAGTGAACTACCATGAACTCGTGTTCCAGCATTTCCTTTTCGGTTTGGGTTCGAAGTTTGGTTTTAGAGCATTAGATCATGAGGCAAAAGGAGCTTCACATTAACAACCGCATGAGAAGATCCTAAACTTAAAGCTATATACTGATATAGATAAAATCTTGAAATTTTTGTGTTAAATTAAATTTTCAACTTTAAATTTAACCTACCCGAGCTAAGCAGTGATAAGAACAGGACAAAGTGATTAACTTTATAGAAAAACAGTGAAAGCAGTGTTCCAGACCTAATGGTGACAGAAAAGAACATTGTCCCCTCAAACTGTGCAGAGAGCTCAAACAACCCAAGATAACTTATAGATGAATTATATTTCTCTGATTGCACCAAAATGCATCAGGGCGGACTTTAACTTGAAAGAAATTGGTCTTAATGAAGAAACAATAAAAACCCAAAATGATGCATAAGCATCTACATACTACAAGGTTGTATCCAACAAATGAGTCATTAGACCAAAAGAACCGTGGCACACAATTCAATTACAATGATTCGTCTTAGCATAACATTTCTTTAGTTTCGGACTGGTTTTATTGTCAGGTAAGGCCCTATGATAATCATATCAACTACTGTATTGTGTGAACAAATTCCATTGTAAAAACAATTTTATCGAACCATGCAAGTTCAATTTGGATGGTGCTTTCTTTTACAAGCAAAAGAGGCGACTGATTTTCTCATTCAAAAAGTGGGAAAAGCCTTAAACTGACCCCTGGACTAACCAAACTGATCCACTATTGTTATCTCCATTTAAATACTCCATCAGAAACTCTATAGCACCAACTCAAAACACATTTTTATAATAAGATCTGACAACTTTAGATGATGACTCATGGTCTGTGGTCATATATTCTGTTGGAATTGAGACCCCAAGATAAGGCCTTGCTTTACATAGCTTCTGAAAGGTAGGCTGCTGAATGAAGAAAATAAAGAAACAGATGAAGCAATTATGAAAGGTCAGTAAAGAAAAGATTAGGGATTGCAGTCTCAAAGATTTCACAGGACATTTTAAAGATAATGTAAGCATAACATGGGTAACACTTAGCAAAGAGGACCTTTAGAAAATGGGGACCCCTGATTTTACTGCAGCTTTTGCTATTAAGATTTTCCAAACCACCTAGAGTCTGCTGTATTTTCAACCGATCAAGAACAGGATAAATGTTGCTGAATGGGTCAATCACACAACAGTCAGGATGGCATCTGATGTACCTGAGCAGAAAATAATTGCAGGAGTTTTAGTGAAATTTAAACCAACTCACTGACATGAAACTCAAACAGATTTTTTTAAAAAGTTCACAAACTTGCATCTAATTTACCAGAAATTATTTCAACACTCATTACCAGTTCAAGCTGAAAACAACATGGTGTAATGCATCTTTCAGATATATAGAAACATGCCAAAAACAATCACAAAAAAAACATGCAAAAATATTAAAGATGTCATTCGGCTGCTTGGGAAGAAAGTCATTTCCATCAAGAAAGTAGAATCCATGAACAGCATCCACAATTTGTTATCAACAAAAGAATCAATATCAAAGAGGCTATGAGAGAACGAACGAAAGCATTAAATCTTTTTTATTGCTCCAAGTCATCCTCTGTAGGCTCCCTTGGATTTCCTTTAACTAACTTAATGCTTCGACGTTTTGATTAAAGAGAGCTTAGATGGGTAGACTTCCAATGTCTGGTATATAACTATGAAATTTATTTTGTTCAATCGTCAAATTAAAGGATGCTAAGACGAATCACAGAAAGAAATGACAAACATCATCGAGATTCTAATCAAGTAGTTGCAATAGAAGTTTGAAGATGAATAAAGGAGATATAGTAAAGATCTTCACCCTTTTTTTTATTCTGCAGTAAATTATTAACCAGTAATAAGTTAATAGCAGGAAGCCACCTTTGTAACTGTTCCATGCCCTCTGTATAAGTAACTTTGTTTTCAAAATCTGAAGAGCTGCTCATTTCAACAGCAATGATGTCATCAGTTGATTTATGTAGAATGCCGTCAACTTCTTTTAACTGCCATGACATAGGGAGCTCGTAGTTAAGGGCCACAAAAGTTAACCCGTCTGGTGTAGGATTTAAGGGGAATGCACCTCTCTGCAAAACATAATGCACATGTCAATTTCAAAATATAATATAGGGAGAAAAAGCTTCACATAAGGATCCTTCCTTAGTCAAGTACAAAGCACTGGCTACATTCCATCATTTACACCAGCTTAAAAAATCCTAATTTAAACAATTGAAACCGGGTCATGGAGAAGACATGTACAAAGCATCAACTATTTGAGAAAACGCAAGAAGTTTGGATGCTTGACAACCATTTATGTGTAACTAGTCTTAGTGTACGTGCGTTGCACGTGTTTATTGCATCAATAATAAAAAAATGTTGAAAAACTATATTTTTTATTATATAAATAATACTCCCTTCGTTCACTTTTGCTTGTCCACTATACTAAAAATACATTTTTACTTTTACTTGTCCACTATATTAAATCAAGAGAAAGAATTTTTGTTTTTTCCGATTTACCCTTATCATTAACTACTCATTCCCCAAATCATTTTCCAATACTTTTGAAAAAGCTATCATTATTATGGATAAAATTGTGAATATATATACTTCATTTATTTTTTCTTAAAGGACGTGCAAAGTAAAAAATGGACAATTAAAAGTGAACGGAGAGAGTATTAATATCGTGTTTTAATCAAATTAAAATAGTTTCGATTAAAATTTTGAACTAAATATTAAATAATGTGTCGGTACAAGTTGCTTCGTATTTACACAAAATTGAAATTTTGGCACAAAAAAACTTGACTTATAATGTTTTATAAGTTATTAGATCTTCGTTGTTTCCTTCTTTTTTGGGGGGGTCTTCTTGATACGCTTTTTGCCTTCTATCTTTTCAACTTCAATTTTTGTTGCACCGACTTTTACAATATCGCGTAACTCCTATACAATTAAACGTCTTCCAATCTGATGCCCTCCATTTATTGTATTAAGTTTGAAAAGAAAGAAATTTTACCCCCACTTATATTTATAATAAAATTTATTGTTGTTAAAAAAAAGTCTAGGTAAAAGTAAGAAAATAAAAAAATATATATATATATATAATATAATGTATTGTAAAAGTTAAATGAAAAGATGATATAATTTTTTGAGAGATTAATTCTATATATATTTTTATTATCGCAAACAACCATATATCATGTAGTTTCAAAACATGCAACATTATTACTCATGTTTATTATCTTTGACATCAAACACCTCATATATTGAAATATATGTAGAAAGTCATACGTAAATAAATTATTATCTCATTAACGGATATATTATAATGAACTTTTTTAACCTTGAATAATTTTAAACTCCTAAATATTATGACTTAAGACGTAGTTCAATTGAATTGAATTGAATTCTAATTAGTTAATTAAAAAAGTAACTATTTGTTTTCAACACTGAAAGAATAATTCTTTACCTTTTCAGATTCTTATATTAGCTCATCCCAATTTTAAAATATTTAAGTGTAATTATGAAGGAAAATAAAAATATATTCGTTATATTATTAAACTTTTCAATAATAAAAAAATAAAGAAAACAAAAATTAGTAAAGTAATAAGAATATGAGAGAAAATAATAGTTGAACTCCACAAAAAATGTGGCAAACTACAAGTTGCCGGCGAAATACTGCGAGCACCAAGCGCTTGAAAGGGAAAAAGAACAAAAATTTCGTTCTTTTAATTCAGTTTTTATCAAATAAGGAAATTAAGAATTTTTATAAGGTAAAATTTTAATTGATTTCAAAATCCAAATATTAGGAGAGTAGCTTAAATGACTATTTTGTCAAGTATGAACGTTCATTTTAAAGGGTAAAAAAGGCGAGCGACATTTCGCTAAAGGCCTTTGTGCTTTTAATATAGTATAGATAAGTAAATTCTCAACTCATTTTGCCACCAGAACTGACCTTGGCAAAATCTTCTTCACGAGAAGGCTTCATCAAGTAACCAACTGTCTTGACTTCCTTGCCCATTGCCTGCTTATTCCAAAAGCATAAAATAAGAAACCGTTAGAACACTCATCACTCTGTCAAACAATTCCTAAAGGTTACAAGTCTTTTTCTCCTGTATTTATCTATGACTTAAGAGTTTAGTATGGTTTATATGGAATCAAAATGGTTCTAGAGTGCCTGCCAGTGAACAAATAAATAAAAGGAAATCTGTTCACCGAATATGTTTCTTATGCATCAGTAATGGCATTTTAATCAGCTGCAATTTCCCAATAAAGATTCTTGGTTACTTGAAACCTTTAGAAGATTAATCGTCACTCCGTCAAACAATTCCTAAGGGATACAAATTTATTTCTCCTGTATTTAACTGTAATTTAAGAGTTTAGTATGGTTCAGATGGAATTAAAATGGCTCTAGTGTGCCTGCACGTAAATAAATAAATAGAAAGGAATCTGTTCACGAAATTTGTTTCTTATGCATCAGTAACAGCATTTTAATCGGCTGCGATTTCCCACTAAAGATTAATTTTTGATGCTTGCTTTGGATAGGATTCATCCAGCTGCAGCAGAAGCTATATTAACAACTTTTAGAAATCAAACTCTTGCACATATCTGGACATATCCTCTTCCTCCAATTTGCATTCTTTCTACTCTAGACTAAGCATATACGAGGATCATACCAGGAATCAAAAGCCTCAGCAAAATCTGAAGCCATCTTTAAAAAGGCCCTCAAGTAATTGATCTGATGCCATAATGATCAGCAGTTAAGCTAATCATGAGCAACCAATTCATATGGAATTTAAGAGAACTGCAAAGGTAATGAATGGTGGTGATTTTTAGCAAATCTTGTGTTTATCCAAAGACATGCACCACCATTCTATAAATGCATCAAAAATTGGAGGGTCGTGGTCATCATGTACCCATGCGAATGAACCTACCAGCTCACCGTAAACACTAAATAATCACCATAGCCCAACCATCCAACCCAAAAACAGATGAAAAGAAAAAACTAAAACTGACACTAAAGTAATCAGCAACAAAATACATTGATCAAGTTAGACGTCCTTTCCAGACCAATAAACCACTGCATAACCTTCATTGACCACAGTGAAAAGGAGAGGGAGGTAAGAATTTCATGCACTGATAGCTGCAGATATTGGGGAAAAGTGGAGATAGAAAGCAAAAGGATGGCCTGTTCGTCATGGTGGCAGAATCTGGCTCATATGTACACATAGTAGCACCAACTTTCTGAAAACAATTGGTGGATCAAATGGTCTAGCAAATGACATAATAGTATACTCCATGCTGAGAGCCAAGAGGGAAATACAACAGAGATTTGGCAACAAGGTGCAGCCCTTCGGAGAACAGTAACTGTAGCTAAGTACGATCTCCAAGAGGGAGGGTGAAGGACCGACATCATCATATCGCCATATGAGTGCGGATTATAGAGAAATATTATGGGGAAGGGGGTGGGGGGGTTTAGCAACAACATCATTTAAAGCATGAATTGGAAATAGCATAAGTTGGACTTTTTGTAAGCATACTTGGAGTAGTAACGACACCCTCAGTCATGTCCTTCCGACAATCTTTAGCATATTGAGCTAGAAAGCTATTGCAATCACTCCAGTACATCGGGCACAAAACAGCGGAACTTCTTTTATTTTTATGATCGTGGTATCCGAGCTAGCTTGTGCGCACCTCGACTAATTCCACGAGATACCTGCTACCTCCCACCAGCAACTGGTACCAGGTCACTCTGTCTACCAAGGTTTGGACAGATGGGAAGATAACACCTAGTGCTTTTGCCTCCGCTAGGATTTGGACCTGAGACCTCATGGTTCTTAACTCATTTCATTGACCACTAGGTCACACCCTTGGGTGATAGACATTGGAACTTTTCGAATTTAAGATTCTAGAGAAACTTATAGGATTGGGAGATATCTGAGTTACAAATGTCATGGAATCACTATACAAGCAAAGCATTACACGCGGACCAGGGTGCCTAGAAATGAAATGGGAGGGGAAGCGAAATTAGTTCGATGAGATCCTTCTTCCACCAACGATTAAGGACAAAAGATACAATGTCCTCACACCCATCCGTGTAGATTCCCAGCACCGAAGAAGGGAAAATATTTCACT
>AWOL01S0053856.1:15225-55652 GCA_000715115.1 Nicotiana otophora | reverse complement strand
CCCCACACCCCACACCCCCACCTCCAAAAGCTAGTTAATTTGTCACCTGGAAAATATTTTCTGCTTACTTCCTTCGTACCAAACACACCCTTAGTTGATTAATTGATCGATTGAATGGTTGCATGTGATCGCACCAATCAAAAATTTTAGTCCAACTATAATAACTGAACTGAATAAAGAATAATGCATACAGAAAATTCATAACACATCTAAATTTGTAATTATAAATTAATCATGATTTGTGACTTCGGACCAATCAAGAATGAATTTTGGGAATTCCACAATATATTGCAAGAATTTAAAAGAGAACAATAAAATGCAAAAAAAAATAATTATATAGAGGAGTGTTTACATACAGTGAGGATTTTGGAGTATCGAAGCTTGCGAAGAACATAATCAGCTCCAGGCCCAAGAGAGACACTTCCATTTTCATCATCATTTTTATCGGCTGCCAACAGAACTGAAGCGTCCAGCACTATACCTTTCACCCCACACATTCTTCTCTCTCTCTCTCTCTCCCCCTCCCTGTCTCTCACAGAGTTTCTCTTCTAGTCTTCTGCTTTCTCCAAAGTTTGCTTTTGCTAGAACTGCGTGAGTCTAACGTTCGCCCAGCATAAAAGTGGAACTTTTCGGAGTTTTCTGTAAGTTGCAAATGTTTCGTTAGGTCCCCAAACTATTTTATCATGTCTATTACATCCTCGATGTTTTGTTCGTTTTAAAATGATCCTACTCATCTGTACAAAGTTTGGCCAAGTTTTTGGGAGGCACTTTTTAGTAAACTAGTCTCAGGGTACGCATTTTTACACGTGTTGCCATATTAATGAATATAAAATTTTTTTAAAATAATTTAAATATGACTAAATAATGTATATTTGACGTGCGTCGTGCCATTTCAAGAGTATTTCTAGAATTTAATGTTGTCTTTAAGATTATAATGATAGTAGTACTGAAAATTTATAGCTAATATAGTATTATTTAAATATGCATTTACATTTTGTACGTAAATTCTATATATATAAGGTGTATTTGATTTAGAGGGTAAAGGAATTGTATACCTAGATAATCGAATTAATATAATGTTCGGCAAAATATAACCACAACAATAAGACAATATTACTTCGGAATGGGGCACCATTTACGCTTTCCTTCCTGCTTGCATTTTAATTATTTTGGTTCTTAATATTACAATATAAGTGACTAGGGGTGTTCGTCGGTACGGTACGGTACGTTATTTAGACATTTCTGTTTGGTATTCGGTTTCTTAAAATGCTATATCAATACCGTACCTAAATAAATTCGGTATGGTTCGGTATTTCTCCTTTCGGTTTCGGTTTATTCGGTTTGAATACTAACTAGTATGTAGAGTTAGAGACTGTAATATTCTTAATTAAAGTACTCAAAAGTACAAAACTAAAAATGTTTATTGACAAAAGTTTTGTCCAATACCAACAAATATCAACCTAAAGAGAGAAAATTATACATAAAGAAATAAATTTGATCATTAAAAATGTCTTGTTAATTGATGAACTTAGAGAATAAAGGAAAATAAAATTTTAGATTTTTTATATTTATGTTATAATTAATAATATGTGTATTATGCAATATAATATATATTTCGGTACAGTATCAGTATTTCGATATTTCATTTTAAAATACCAAATACCATACCTAATACCAATTTCTTTTTAAAATTAAACCAAATATCATACCGAATATCAAATACCAAAATTTTCGATTTTGGTATGGTAATTCGGTATTTATCAAATTTTACTCGTATGATGAATTTGGAAAACCTAAATCAGTTCTTTTGCTAATTAGTTAATTTAAATTCTTAATAATTTATTCTCAATATTAAAGAAATCAAGTTATTTTGTTGATTCAAGTTCTTAATATTAGTCCATCAATTTTTTTAAATATTTAAGCATAATTATAATTTTGTCTAATAAGAATCTTATTTTCAAAGGGTAAAATATTGATGAACATTTCAGTTTCGAATCGTTTAGTGGGATGGTTAACTTTTGCCAATCATCGCTCTCTTATTGTTAAATATTTTTTCTGTTATTTGTTCTAAGTGTTGAATCTAATTTTTAAATATTTATTTACCCTAAACACGGATAACAATTAAATTTATATGTGGTTTTAAGGATTTACGAATTAATTCAATACAAATGATAAATTGCGTTAGATTAAACAGATAAAGGACGTAATAAATTGTAAAACCAATTAAGGGGAGTGATTTCGGGCTCAGTAATAACTTTAATAAAATGCTTGCCTTCAATCCGGGCTCACGATAATGAAGAACAAATGAACAAAAGTAAGAACTATGAATAACAGAGAAAATAAGAGTATATTGCCTTGATATGCGTGTTACAATGATTCTTAATGAATAGTTAGACTCCCGTTTATATAGTAGATGCGTTTTACCGTAAGTACAATTCCAAAAGAGGTAAAAATCTTTCGTTTTACTAATCACTAATTTTCTTCCGATATGTGCCGAGATTCACGCCGTGACATCCGACTGGGCACGGATATCACGCCCCTTTGTTTGTCGTGCTCGATTATCAGGTAATGCTCTCCGAAGTTTTGGTGTTTCGCATCGGACCTGGGGGACATGGCCCCCATTCTTCCGAGGGCAGGTGTTTTGCTCAGACCCCGACTCGAGGGGCTCCTTGCCCCGATTCCGGTTCTTTATAGTCACATCTCTGCTCTGTTTACTTCATTGAGAACCGAGGCGCCCAAAGGGCTCGGTTTCACCCGTATACAGATAGTCCCCTCGTTTCTCGGAGAGCAAGTTTAAAGAAACGACGAGAGGCGACATATGCACTTTGATTCCTTTTTCAATACGTCGTGACATAAATGACAAAGAATCCGGAATGTCCAGTCAGTCGTGACATTTTGACTCCAAACGCGTGTCAGCCATCGGCATGTCATCCTTGAATGCGAAACGGCGCGAAACCTCTATAAATACTTCCCCCTTTCGTTCATTTTTTACCTTTTGACCAAGCTTCTATCTTCGAGTCTTCAGGATATCACTACCCTTCTTCATACTCTTATATCTTTACCTCTATTCTTCAAGATTTCTCAGTAAGTTGCAAGTTTTTTACCTAATTTTTACCCAAATCAGCGCACTTGACCTTTCACCTTTCAACCTTTCTTCATATTTCTCAAGCTTTTTCCACATAACAAAACAATGGCAAAAACCTCCAAGTCTGTTTCCCAACAAGTCGCTTTTTCTTCCTCGCAACCGACCGCTGAAATCGATGAGATCACTCCCGATGTGGTCTTCCTTGAGAGGTCAGCTCATGGCGCGGCTACCGATGAACTAGTTGCCGAGCCTTCCTTGAACATATTCGTCCTTGGGGTTTGTTTGGTTGCCGATGACTTTAAGGTTGAGAAACAATCATCGGTGCAGGGCCGGTGTGAAGGAGTATCAAGATATATATGCTCCATTAACGAAGACGCCCTCCCAGCGGTCCGAGAGGACTGCAACTGGGCGGGTAAGGACGTAGTAGTCCCCGAGCCTGCGGACGTCATCACTACCCACGTAGAGGGGTACCTAAAAGTTTACACTTAACTCTTCACATTGGGTTCGGCGGACACAGTTATCTTGGATTTCTATAAGAAGTACGAAGTGTGCCTCATCCAAATCCACTCGTCATTGTGGAGGATCGTGATCCTCCTTAGTTATTTCATGAACAAGACCGAGTCTCGTTGTTCACCATCGATCACCTACTCGCCTATACAGTCCCCGAATGTTCTGAGGGGGACTAATAAAGCTCACACGCCAGGCCATCTAAGCCTCATTCTTGAGCATCGATGAGGACTGAAACCGGGGCTGGTAGGGACGTTTCGTTCGGGTGAAGACTGAAGAATTGGTTCCCCCGAAACTCATGCCATTCCCCGAGAAGTGGAACGCATCTCATAAGTATAGTTTCCCTTTGAACGCCATTTTACCTTCATCTTCTTTTTTCTCTATGGTATTTGTGGCGTGCAGTCGTCGCTTGGGTCACAAACGTCATCCCTTGGCTCAAGGAGTAGATCAAGGGCATTTGTTCACAGATACCTTATTCCAAGCGCAAATGGCGCAAACTCTCGAGGGCCGCTGGGAGGCACGTTCTCATAGTAAGACCCTTCATCGAATAGGTAACATCTGGTTCTCTCATTCGCATTATACTAGCCCTCTTTCCTTCATTTTTTCCTTTTCAGGTTTGCCAAAGACCATTGAGCTTAGGCCGGCAGTAGGGGACGAGGATCCGTCTGTTAACCCCTCCGTTTTGGGGTAGCTCGAGGCTGCAGTAGGAGAAAAGAAGAAAAGGAAGGCTCCGGACTCCCCAGACTCATATAAGAAGAAATAAAAGAGAAGGTTGGCCCGTAAGCCAAAGGAAAGTTCTTACTCTCGAGCACCCGACTCGCACTTGCTTTTTCGGCTCAGAGATGAGCCCGAGGAAGATGATATTTTTGTTCCTCGTGAGCCGACCTCCCCCAAAGGACAAGCAATTTTTAAAGAGGAGATCCATGAAGTTGACCTCCTTCAGACCTGGGAGGTCGATGAGGAGACCGGGGCCGAGACTTTCCGGGATGCTGACCACGCCCCGAAGGAGGTGCTTGGTGTACTAGATATTTCAGGGTCGCCTTTTTATACCGAGTCCATGCTCGAGGAGGCCCAAGCGGGGAAAGAGAGGTCTAACGAAGGGGCCCATGGTGTGGATGATCCCCTTCGTTCCTTCTTGATGGCATGGACTTGTCCGTCTTGGATGACCTTTTCGTGCTGGGCGACCGGGAGGTGCCGAGAAAGGATCCATCTTCTGAGGTCGGCGGGCTGAAGTCGAGCCCAAAGCTAATCAATCGGTTTCCTGCCCCGAGTATGGATCCCAGTCGTAAGAGGTCGATAATTATCACCGTCCCGTGAGGATGCCCGGGTTCTTTCTGCTCCCGTAGGAGTAGCGAGCTACCTCTGGTACCGGTAATCGAAGAAGACCAGGAGAAAATGAATGAGGTGGATGTGTCATGCCTATTCAACGAAGCACAACAGTCACTGAACTGGGTAAGGCATCATTACGCTCGTTCATCCTCTAACTTAGTTCATTTTCTCATGTCTTCTTCCATTTACCTTTTGCAGGCCTCGGTACTCCATCATGAAAGCTTTCTCGGTACCATTCTGAGGTTAACCAGCTCTAGGCTGAGGTCAGAGAGCTTGCCGAAAAGAGAGACATGTATAAACTTTTTAACGAGCAACACGAAGGTGTCGTCAAGAGTCTCCGGGCCGAGTTGGATGCGGCTCAGAAGGAGCATGCTGACTTGGTGGAACATGTAAAGTTTCTCGAAGTTAGCAATGAAGACTTAGTCATGGCGACTAAAAACCAAAACTCACAGGTTCATCAGAAGATTGACCAGATTGACCAACTCCGAACTGAAATGACGAGGTTCAGGCCATGGCCGATGTCTAGAAGGGAAAGATGGATCGGTTGGCTTCAAATAAGAAGACCGTCCAGGAGCATCTGGCATCGGTAGAGGTCCAACTCCGAGTGGCGAACTTGGGCAAGAACTGGAAATAAGCTACAACCTCCAAATGTTATGGCCAACTTGGGCTAAGAAGATATTAAAATGCCAATAGAATTCCAAAAAAATAGGGTCAATCACCGGAATGAACCCAAGAATAAAAGGGTAGGTGTACAAAAAACAAAACTAAGAGGACGACTAGTGACATGTTCCTCTTCCTGGGCAATCAGGATACCAGTTTGTTGGTTCCAATAGCATTCAACTCGAATAAGGAGAAGATATTTCAACTTAATAACAAAGGATAATTTATTTACGTAAGAGTTGTGGTTCCCGATTTACCATACGGTCTTGTTCTACTTGTTGAGATCAACCTCAAAATCCATTTGTTTTGGCAGGATTTTCGAAACTAACGGTTCAGAAAGCTAAACTTCCGATTTTGCTTTCTTCCCTCTAGAAGGATTTTTAGGTTTCTTCCCATTTCTCTATTTCATGCATGTAACTTCATCCGGAAGCTCATCAACGATGGTGGTACATCTCACATAATTAGGGCTTGGAGGAATAGAGGCTCCGAATATAGAAGGACAAGGTTTTAAGATTCTATTACTTTAGAATAAGACGCTATGAATGTGATGAAGGATTTTTTGAAAGTTTGAGAAGATTAGAGATTCAGCAAAGGTGAAAGGTATAAAAAAAAAAAAAGAGAATAGAGTTTCATATTTATAGGGAAAAATAATTCATCTCTTAATTATCATTCCAAAAAACGTCACAAAGTTATGATTACCTTAGAAACCATTGTACAAGAATTCATGAAGCTATCATCGCCTGGGAAACCGATGTTAATGTCATAGTCAATCAAAGCATGTCACATGTCCTAAGCATTAAATTAAAACTGTGTATGATGTCTCAATCACAGATTATGTCACTTTAATCTCGGGATAAAAATGATGTGTATGATATCTCTTTCGCCAATTAAGGAAATTGATCACGACTTTTTTCCCGCCAAAAATTCTCGAGAATTATTCGAAAAGTGAGGGACTATTTATATTGGTAAACAACAAACTTAACATGTGTACCATTCGGGAGAGGATACATGGCAAATATTATCTAGACAACTTGCATGTAAGCCGGTATGTAAATCGAGCAGTCAAAAAATTGAAGACCCATAAAAGACTAATCGGAGAATCAACTCAAACACTTAGAGAGAAGGACGAGTGTCTAGAGAATTAATGAGTGTCCGGAGAGTTCACATACAAGAACAAGAGCATGTTGACAGGTTCCAAAATATTTGAGATTCATTATTTACTCGACGGTTATAAGAGTTAGTATTAAATTAACCGCTACAAATCATTTTAATAGCCAAAATGAATGAGTAAAATGGTAGCGTGACCTAAAAAATGACAACTCAAATTTATCATTATAAAAAATAATATTTATTCATTTTAGGAGATCATCTGATAATCTCTAATTCTCAATCAACATTAGAAAAGTACCCCCATCATAGTGAACCTCTCCCTGTGATCGGGATGAGGTAGATGCTTCCCAGCTCTTATTGTTCTTGACGAACTATTTTCTTTTCTTTTGATAATTCATTCATTCTGTGACCAAGTTGTTGGCAAAATCAAGCTTCCGTCTACCTTCAAATAATAAACTTTCATCTCTTCATTTCGTCAATTTATGATTCTATTGCATATTTATCTTAATTGTTTAACTATTTTTGATTGAATCAATTGCTTTTGGCATATATTTATAAATTTAATTATTTTATCCTAATATTCAAATTTTAGGTTAAACATACTTACTTAAATATTCTTATAAATATGATATTTCACCACAACTACATTTATTGCTCCCGTCACATAACACAACTATCAGACTCCACCACACACTTCTCACCGTCAACTACCTTCATTACATACCACATTGTACATCCCATCTCTACTACCAAACGCCAACAACAACCATCTCTATCACTAACCACCACCACCTCCACCATCAACTATTACAAAATATCATTGTTGACCACCTTTAACGTCTCACCTCCATCTCCAGTCACCACTAGACAACCGTTATCTCTTGCTATTATAGCGCAACTATTTTATCTTAAATAATAATAAAAACAAATAGAGCCTTAGAAATATTAGTAGAAGTGAAAAAAGAGAGAAAGTAAATTAAGAGATACAGATAGTTTTTACCCATTAGCTTTTTTCAATTCATATTGAAGTAGAAAGAAATAATTTGCATCAACTTCCTAATTAGATGAAGAAGATAATGACTCCACGTGGCTTTCCTTGAAACCAAATATAAACGAGCTATTGGTAAAAAATCAGGTAAATTAAAATGGTAAAGCAAATTATAAGTTATCACTACGAGTAAATGCTATTATCTTACTTATTGCGAGTTTTAAGCGTAAATATCTTATTCTTCTTGGGTTCCATAAAATAAAGGGATATTACTCTCATTTGCTTGAATTGAAACTTGATTCTTTTCAAGATACAAAATATATATATATATATAGCTAAGCTTATAAGCCGGTCAAACTAACTTACTTTTTTAGTTTATCTACCCATTTGTTGAATATCTAAAATGTTTTTTTTTTCTTTTGGGCTTGCAAGAGACTCGTCCAAGGATGTCACTCACCTTAGTTGACTACACTAAAGGGAGTTGAGGTAAGAAGTTTTAGAACCAAAACAAAAAAAAAGAAACCCCATAAAGGAAGATTTTTTGTGTTAAGAAAATAGAGAAAAATAGTGTACTAGTAAACCACAAACACAAAAGGGAATAATAAAAAGGATGTCCTTTTGTCCAAAGTTGTAAACCTATCATCTCTCACCTCACATGTCCGTGTGGAAGACGGAAAGAAAGGGGAAAAACTCAAAAAGGGCTTTTGATTTCAAGAAAAGGGGTTAGCAAAAAGTTGCCAAGAAAGTTCTGCTAGCAAAAGCCAATCAAATAGTTAAGTATTAGTTGTGGGCAAATCAAGAAAGCCTGAGAAAGAATGCTAACTTCTTCATCGAGGCTCCCCTTTTTGCCTCTTCCTCACTCCCGTCTTGCATTTTCCCCTTTGAATTTCAATAAAGTTGTTCACTTTAACAACCCCAATTGTCCCGTCAATTCTGTGTCATCTTCCAAAAGATTTGCTTCAACAAACTCATCTTCCCATGGACAGCAGACGGTATTACTACTACTTTTCTCTATGTGTTTATAGTTAAATGCATATATTGGGTTTTTCTTGTTGTAATTAAGCTCGAGATTGACTTTTGTGATAATTGGAAAATTAGGTTCTTGATAATTTGGTGTTTGATGGGAGAAAAACTCAAAGCTTTATTATTGGTCATATGTAATATGTTGTTCTGACTTGTCAAAAGAAAGTCATATGTTGTTCCCTAGTACTTTTTATTTTGGATAATATTGGTTGAGATGAGTTTATATATTATAGAGTAACATGGTCAATGAGGACTCATATAGCCGACCCCAACTTGCTTGGAACTGAGGCCTAGTTGTTGTAGTCATAAGTTGTTCTCCCTTTACTTGAAGTTTGTGGATGTACTGTTCGCTAGCTCTTGCTGCTGTATGCTAACTGTGGCAATACTCACTATTTGTTGTAGAAATTAAAACTTCCTTGTATCAGAAAGTCAAATGTTTGTGGATTTAAAACAAGCAATTATATGTTGTTTATCATGGTTGGTTATTTTCATTTGCTTAGGTTTGTGGCTTTTGTTAGCTAAGAAAGAAGATTCCCATTTCATCTAAATTTGTTGTCTTCTTTTTAGTTTCTACATCAAAACTGAGCTTATTCATTCCTGTTGTATTGGCATTTTGTTAAAGCGGAAAATAAGGTTGTTAGAGAAAGGCAACTTGATGATTAGAATGAAAGGATAAGCTTTAGTCTCAAATTGTGTTGCTGTTTTAGGCTGCATAAATATTCAGTAACAGCGCCAATCATACAAACTAGAGGTGGCTCTCATGATTATGCATTTTCATGCATCAGTTGGTTTTCACTTATGATTTACTGCCAGGGGCCTCTGTTTTCTATGTGCTGGTATAGTGGCCAGATGGAGAGGCTGAAAGCAACGATAAATTGAGGAATGAAGATGATTATGCAATTCAGATGTTTGGTTCTGATGACGAACTCAGCTCTCAGATTCCAACTCAAGCTCAGTCTGTTGTTGAAGGATCAGTTTTGGTAACGGAGTATAAGCCAGTTCCAGATGTGGACTATCTGCAGGTTCGATGTGGTCTTTTACTTGGACGTTGTGTTATACTTACCTGTATCGAATTGGAAATGTGATAGAGATTTAAGAGTCTACTGTTTGAATAGTAATGATCCTTTGGATATTTATTACCTGAAAAAAGCTATCTTCCCTTTGGCATTTAACATTTCCTGTTAAGTAAATGAATCTGACAGATCAGATCAAAGTGCAAATATTTTCTACTAAGTCACGAGTTACTTGTAACAGTGGTCGGGTTATTATCTCTTTGATGTAATATTTTAGATTGAACTTAAGAAGAACATTTATTACTATTTCAATTTTGTTTTATTTTCTTATAATGAATCGTAAAATAATTTAACTTGACATGTTTAAGACGTAAGTTTCAAAAGTGCCTTTTCCAGAAAAAAGTGATTTTTTTTTTTTCAAAGTTGAGGTGTTTGACCAATTCAATTGTTATTTTTAACCAACAAAATCTACTAGTTTGATGTTTCTTAATGTGTCGGTGAATGTACTTATCAACAATGGTAATGTAAATAAGAGATATATTGCTCCTTTCATGTTTTCAGGAGTTGTTAGCAATTCAACAACAAGGTCCAAGAAATATTGGCTTTTTTGGGACACGAAATATGGGATTTATGCATCAAGAACTTATTGAGATTTTAAGCTATGCCTTGGTCATTACGGTATGGTTCTCTTGTGTTAGTTGAAGGAGATAGTGATTAACGACTTTAAGCTTTTCAATGTTTTTTCTTTTTTTTTTCTCAGAAAAATCACATCTTTACTTCTGGAGCAGCAGGCACCAATGCTGCTGTCATTAGAGGTGCTCTTCGTGCTGAGAAACCAGAGCTGCTAACTGTGATATTGCCGCAAAGCTTGAAAAAACAACCTCCGGAAAGTCAGGAGCTGTTGTCTAAAGTAAATGCATTTACTTTCTTTTTGGTTGCATTTATTCATACAAATCGCGCTTCATTATGACAGAAATATCACTGATGGCTATCTTACCATTATCAAAGAAAAAAAGAAATGTCACTGATGGTATCACACAAAACAATTTGCGAAAACGATATATTGTCTATCTTGATCCTGTCATTGGAATGATTTTTTCCTCCTTTTTTAATAACTACAGTCATTGCACTGCTTCTCGTGGATATAGTTATCTTTAAAAAAAGTCTTCCTCTTCTTTGGTGGGTTTTTGGTTAAATTGTTAGATGTAGAGGAGATGGTAAATCTCTTATCAATAATATTAACTTCTCACTTATCCCAAAAAATATGTCTTTCTCCTTTTGTTTAATACTTTCTTAAATAGAAGGAATCATTATTGAGAGCTGCTACCTCTGGTCTTTTCTATGACTGTATGTGCTTTTTAATAATCAAACTGTTGTGTACTGAAACATTTAGAGTCAATATCTCCTGGAATATTTTGTCTCAGAGGCTAAATTACTGAAACTGTTGACCTGAAAGCCGATGAGCATACTACTGTGCATCTTATCAAGCTGTTATATACACAAACGACGTATGTATTTTTTTTTTAATTTAGGTGCAAGCAGGAGCTGTAAAAATTATCTGGAACAGATCCGGGGCCCCACACACCATTAGGTCTTCTAATTTTTGAAATGTACTTGTATGTCGTTATTGCTGAGAAAAACAAAAGAGGAGTTGCAAGAGCTAATTTCTGATGTATTTGGTTAGTGGAGCTAATTTCATAAATTCACCATACAATCACTATATCTCAATCTCAAACTATTTGGGTCGGTTGTATGCATCATTAGTTATGATTTGACTCTTTTTAGGCCCATTTCATTCCAATATAAAGATTTTAAAGAAAAATTAGGGGTTCTCTAAAGCCTAAAACTGTTTCTTTAACTCACACTCTTATTCCTACACAAGTAATCAAGTTTCTTTGGCAAACGCCAGAAGTAGTGTAAGTATAACAACAACAATTAAGCCTTGTCCCGACTAGTTGGTATTGTATATATGATTCGTTTGCTTCCACTATGTTCTGTTCTTAGCTAAGTCCACATTGTTTTTAGGAGGTTAAAGGCCGACAACTACTCTCAACCTTATTAGAAAAATGGTCTATGAGACAACTGCTCTCAATGTGATTATAGGTTTAACTTGTCGTCTCATCGTCTTTTATCACCTTCAATCATCATAGTGTCACACCTATGACGCGGTGCATATGGAGGTTTACATAAGACAAGGCCAAACCGCCGCAGACATCGTTCTTGCATTTTATCTTCTATGTGTTTTAGCACCCTCTGCTTGATGTAATCATTTCTGATTTTGTCTGATCTTTTATGACCACATCCATCTTACCATAGGCATTGTACAATATTCATCTCATGGATATATTGGGCGTTAAAGACCCAACATTCAGTCACATTTGCATTGCTAGTCTTACAACAGTTTTGTAGAGTTTACTTTTTATTATATTGAGGGTTTTCCCTTCCTATAGTACTTACGAAGTTCTTGTCTATTTTTGCCATCATCTTCTAATTCTATATGGTGCATCTTCATCTATCATGCTATTTTCTTGGAAGTCTGAGCTTAGATATCCGAATCGTCTGCAGTTTTGCATCATATTCCTATTTAATTTCACTTCACCTTCATTATTCTTATGGGGAACTAAACTTGCGGCGTCAATATTTTGTCTTACTTCTACTTGTCCAAAGAACCTTTCTCTTTAGAGTTCTTCTCCATCGTTCCAACTTTTGGTTGAGTTCCTCACTAGTTTCTCCTATAAATTCAGTATCATCTAAAAATCGCATTTCACCATGGAATCTTTTCTGATAACCGAGAAATCCCTGATGGCCATTGGCATACGATTCGAAACTCGATAGACAATGAGTCTGTTCCTCTACCCTTCTCCACTTAAATTCCAAGATTTTGTCTGCAGCTAGATTTGAACCCGTGACATGCGTCTTACCCACACGTCACGTGTTGTGCTATTACCTCACCGTAACTGCATAAAAAAGTATATATTTGAGGCAAATCCTTAGTATACATCTGGGAAGCTCCTAAGTATCTTCTTATAGTGTTCTCACACTTGTAACTTTTCTTTTGTAAACATGTTTTATGAAGCTTTTTATTTGATATCAACTCGTTTCTTCTTAAGCATACCCCTAACAAACTATTTCTTGATGCTTTATTATATAATTTCTTTGGGTAAATGAATATCATGTGAAGATATTCTTTCTACAAGTTTTCATCTACCATTGTAGCAAAATCTAGTATGTTGTGAACCAAGCAATATCAAACTATTTATCTATCACCCTTGTAATTGCCTCTATATCTATGTTCTACTCCATATTCATAGGACTCATAAGTTTATACTACGAAAGTTTGCAAACCTTTGAACATCTTTCACTCCCTCTATTCCATTTCATGTGGCACTCTTCCTTTTTTAGCCTATCACTCTTTCCTTTTTAGCCTATTCCGGAAAGAAAGATACATTTTATATCCGTAAACAATTTAACTTGAAGTTTCAATTTTATCCTCAATGACATGCTTTTTTAGCCACAAATGAGCAGGTTTAAGATCACAAGTTTCAAGAGTCTTTCTTATTTTCTTAAACTCCATACCCGGTCAAATAAGTTCACATAAAATGTGTAACGGAGGGAGTGTACCCTTCTCTCCAATTATTTGGCAACTTCATTTTAGTTACAACTTTAACTTGAAATATTATTTGCAAATCAAGGTTTGTTTTACAATCTAGTCCATTATTTCACCTTCAACTTGAAATAGAGAATAACGTTTGAAAAGTTGATTTAAGGAGTATTTCAAGTGTAATAATGGTTTCACTCATAAAACTTCAACTTGAAAAAAGATATTCACGGCCAAACACAACTTCAACTTCGAATACTCTTTATTTTCAATTTCAATCAAATATTGTCCAAACACCTAATATACATTGAAAAGCTTGGTTGCCGTACTACTCCAGCCACTTCAAGAGCTTCCAAGTCTCTACTGGGGTACCATCCTACATGCTTTTCTACTCCAAAATTTTCATGGCATCCTTTACAAAGGGCAGCCCGGTGCACTAAGCTCCCACTATGTGCGGAGTTCGGGGAAGTGCTGGATCACAAGGGTCTATTGTACGCAACCTTACCCTGCATTTTTGCAAGAGGTTGTTTCCACAGCTCGAACCCGTGACCTCCTGGTCACATGGCATCAACTTTACCAGTTACGCCAAGGCTCCCCTTCCATGGCATCCTTTACAGTAGAACTAATTTCTATGATTGTAGCTAAAATTTCTCTCTATCGTGGATGTATATGCTATCCTCGTCATTTGTGTTGAGTAATTGATCTATCTCTTGACATTATAAGTTGAACGCACGGTCTTCATTATTTAGTTGCACTATTTCCAATATAGAGCTAACACGTCATGTAAGTACACCACATCCTGATTTAAGCTCAAAATCCAGTTGAATTAATTTCTCTAAGTTCAAACCAACCAACTTCAGTATCTTTATAACCCTAAGTTACGATTTGTCATCAAATAGCTTTATAATGGTTGAATGCTGAAAGTTAAAATTTACTTCTTCTGTTGCTCCTTTAGTGGACGCAAGTATTGGCAATCCAGAAGTTTTTGACAAAAGAAGGGGGTAAGCCGTCATTTCGACAATCTGAGTGATGGAATTCAGAAATTATTAGTCTTTTCTAAATTTTATGTTTTGTGTAAAGAGGAAACATGTATGCTTAAGATGGTTTGCAAATATAACTGTTGATGAGTCCAAGTTTCAAGAGAGTAAGGAAGCAAGCTTCTTCTGCTTTATACATTTGAGAATTACTCTATAGTGACTTCTGATTGAATGCACGGTTGAATTTTGTTTCCATCAGTCGTTTATAACACAGTAAGAAGAGTTCAATCTTCAGATTGATGGAATAGAGTAGGGTTATTATCCATTATCCGTGCTTCCAACAAGATCATAATGTTGATTTGCTTGGATTTGCAGGTGAAACATGTGATAGAGAAACCTCACAATGACCATCTCTCACTGCTAGAAGCTAGCAGGTATGCAAAAGAGCATCCTTTTTCGACTAATTATCTCCATTTTCTAGTTGAACTAGTTCTCTTATATGTTTTAGAGAACATGAACATCTGATTTCCTCTACACTTATCTATTCAAACATTTGTATAGTGAACTTGTATTCTTTGCTTGGCAGAAACTGCTTTCTATGATATGAAATTCCCTGACTTTGTGCACAAAAGTATAAAAAGTGACGTGCTAAACAATATAATCCTCATACGTCATAACATAGTTATATTATACCTTTTCGCCCTCAGATTTCCCTCAAAGTGGGCAACTAGTTTTGAAGGAGCTTTTTATCACCATAGTCCATACCAACAATTAACGCAGATTGTATACCTATCCTGTAGTCTTGTAGAAATTGTTACAAGTTGTATATGTGGCTTTTTGAATTGGGTTGAGGTACTTCACTTCTTACCACTACGGATTGGGTTATTCTGAATTGGTTTTCCTGATGTAGGCTGTGTAACATGGACATCATTTCCCAAGTGCAACAAGTTATTTGCTTTGCGTTTCATGATAGCAGATTGCTTATGGAAACATGTCAAGAAGCCAAGAATCTTAGGAAGATTGTCACTCTCTTTTACTTGGACTAATGGATAACAACAACACTCTGCTCATAGATTCTTTGCTATTGAGTATTTTCTCTGTTGATTAAGAGGGAATATACACATGCTATGCCCGTGTATGGAAATTACTGCAATGCAGAAATATTCCAATTCATGCCATATTCATTTAATAGAGTAGATGTCTCGTCGACTACAACATGAGTTATAGATGTAAGGTTTTTAGCAAATGAGGTGCAATGCATCCTTGTATTTCCACATATATCTTGCTCTAAATAGTTGAAGTATACATTTTGTGTTGCTTATGTAAAGAAAAGCTCATCTGTATCAAATAAGGCCAATCTACCAAGTATAGATTTTTTTAGTATTACCTTGGTGGGAAAGTTATGGCCAGGTGATTTCTTCGCTTCTGCCTAAGCCTTGGTGGGAAGAGTTACTTTGTATCTATGCTGGTAGGAGGTTGCAAGTATAGATAGAATAGTTGAGCTGCGCACAAGCTGATCTACACCATCGTTATCCAAGAAAAAGAAATAACAAGATAGATTACGGTGTTTAAAGTTAAAGGATACATTGTTGACTTTATCACCTAAAGTTGAGTAAACCAGGTTTAGCCTTCGCTAAAGTTTGTTTGCTTGAGTTGCAACCAGTTTCAAATGGAATCTCTTTTGTCTTGATTGTATCTCTATCTGTAGTAACCTAAAAAAATTGTCATGTCTATTTGCTTATTGGAGATTCTCAAGCCATCAGATCATGGTGCTTAAGAGCCTCTTTGGTTAAATAAATCTAGCTCTAAAACAGATGGAGATGGTGCCACCATATTTTATGTTCATTTTGTGACTTGGTTTCTACACTGAGTTTTATGCAAATTTCATTTTCTTCATCTTTTCAAACGGTACATTATCCCTATTTCTAACAGTATGTTGCCAGAAAGTGGCCTTTTACAACATTCTCTGGAATCAGTAACTCTTTTATTCTTTAATTACATATAAGGTCATTCTTTCTTGTGAGTTGTGACCACCAGCAGCCAAAGGTGATAAGAATTAAGCCTTAATGTTTCTCATATTCTTTGAGTGATGCTCAAATGGAAAGTAAAGCGTTTGCAGAGAATTTACTAACACTTTGGGTGTGTTTGTGTCACTACTAGAAATCCGGTAAAAACCGACCAAAGTTAGTCGGTAATGGCCACTAACCGACCAAAATGCGACCATTTACGCCTGGACGGTATTTTAGGGGTCGGAAAGGAATATCGACCAAAGTTGGTCGGAAATTACCGACCAACTTTCGTCGGTCAACTAAATTCAAAAAAAAAAAAATATTGCAAAACAAAACCGTCCAAAGTTGGTCGGTATTTTAATTATGTAATCAAAAGATTTACCATCTGGGAATCGAACCGGGGTCTGTACTGTGGCAAGATACTATTCTACAACTAGACCATTGATGCATTTTGTTTTAAGACTTTTTTTATTTGATTTATACTCTTTAATTGTATTTTCGCACGAAAATAACCGACCAAAGTTGGTCGGTTTTATTAAAAAGTAAAATTACCGACCAAAGTTGGTCGGTTTTCTTAAATGACCGGCCGAATTAACTGACCAACTTTTGGTCGGTTTTTTTAATATTAATTTTTATTTATTTTAATTGAAAAACCAATCAAAGTTGGTCGGTTTCTTAAAAAATAAATTTCGCGGGACTCAAAAATAGTTTCCCGCATTTTTGCGCCAAAGAAAACCGACCAAAGTTGGTCGGTTTCGTAAAAAAAAATTTAAAAAATAAAATATTTTAAAAAACCGACCAACTTTGGTCGGTTTTTTGGTCGGTCGAGCTTAATCGGTTTTTGCCGAATTTCTAGTAGTGTGTAAGGCCCCGTAAAACTTTCTAATGGTTTAATATCTTAAAAGTGCACTAACGGTATTTGTGAATAACGTTTTTGAGTGTTCAAGAAGACCTACTAAATCGAACACATTATTTGGTCATGGAAATGTATAAGAGAAATGATTTGGAGCATGTTGATGAAGTTTAGAAGTAAAAAGGGTTTGGTTGGAACAAGTTGGAAATGTTAAGTGGAACAGGGTGCCCTAAGTCGTGCATCGCTTGACTTTAGACAAGTATAACTCTTTCAATATAAAAGTATTTTCCAATGAATTTTGATTCTACATTGTTGCAAGACCCTTAATATTTCCTAAAAAGTTTAAGACCTTAAAGCGCGCCTCGAGATCTCCACCTTTTATTTTGCGTGCCATGGATATCCACAGACGAGGGTGTCATCATGTAAATATGATTTCATACATATATGAAGGTTTGGAGGTGAATTGTGTAAGGACCGATGAATTTATACAGCTAATTCGAGCTTAGGAATACAATTTAATTTAGACCCGAGCTACATGAGAATCGCTGAAGTGGATAAAGTTAGTTAGATACTTGGGGATAATTATTTTCTTAATCTTTATGTGTTGGATTAATAGGAAACACTTGGATGTTAATTTTAAAGAAATAAAATGAAAGAAATATAGTGAACCATCTCCCCATAGCGCATCTATAACACAGGAGGGAAGCAGAAATTTTAGCAAACAAGTGAGCTAAAGCCTTATAGCACAACTATAGCACCAATGAAAAAATACTGTACCTGTACCTATTAATACATGAGAGGGGAGAGAGAAAAATAAAAGAACTTCAAGACTAGGGCTTTTCTCTCCATCATCTATCCGGCCATACTTAAAGTGAGTTTTTAAGTATGTTTTTATGATGATTTCACTTCTCAATCACTAGTTACAACAAGGTTTTGTATTGAATTTCATAGGATTTCTTCAAAATCTCAAGAATACCCCAAAAGTTGGCTTTCAAGATTTGGTCTACAAGAGGTAATCTTTCGCCCTTAAACCTACATGCATGGATTGTTAGTGAATATCTTAGCAAACAATAAGTATTAGCACTTATTGGATGGTGATTAGAAACCATAAATACTTAACCTAGATTATTAGGTGTTGTAGAGATTTTGTAATGAGTTAATTAGTAAAATTTGGTAGATGTGAGTTCATTGATGATTATAATGGTGCTAAAGAAGGCAGTTAGTAGTCAAAGGATGTCGTATTATATCTTGTTGGTGGGAAGGAGGGATTGTTGGATGAAGAAACACCATTTCTAGATGTAGTAGAATGCTATGCACTCTAGGTGTTTGATAAAATGCCAAAATAACATAAAACCTGAAAATTTCTACTAATATTGGACAACTGAATTATGTTGATGCAGATTGAAGTTGTAAGAGTAGTGAGAAGTTGTAGTGTCACTAAAGAGATCCATCGAGGTATGTTGGCTAAACTTCTCTTGTAAAATCGAATTCCATGATGTTATCGTAAGTTTCAAGCGTGATTGGCCCGAGTTCTTACTTCTCATGTTCCGAGCCATTCCTAACAAATCCGGTTATGCCAAATAAGTATTGTGTCGAAAGTTATATATTCAAAATGTGTTCCAATTGCTCCTATGACATTATGCTCTGCTGCGGGAATGTATTCAAATATGACTAATGTATCAACAAGTTATGACTAAAATTCATGTTTCAATTGCAAATTTATTATGCTTATTTTGGAAGGAAAAATCAAAGTGTTTACGACTCCTATTGCTCATATACATATTTAAAGTCTTGATTTCAAAATTCTCTTATTGTTGATAACCTATAATGAGATTTGAAAGTTAAATAAGAGTGTATGGATATAAAATGCGGCCAACGTGCCAAGAGTGAAAATTACACTTGCGGCCAATAATGACAATAAAATGAAAGAAAGTGTGAAGATTATGAAATGAGTTGTAACTCCTTTATATAATAAATATTTTGGGAGTATCTTTTAGTCACCGAGGAGGGGTAGGTTGAAATAACCTAAACCCGAAACTGCACGTGTTGGTGTAGGAGTGATTGAGGGGTAAATCCCCGTGATTGATGTATTGAAATTATTCCCCTTAATTGGGATGAGGTTGATGTGTCAAAATTATTCCCCTTAATTGGGATGGGGTTGATGTGTTGAAATTATTTCCCTTAATTGGGATGAGATGATTGCTAGTGAAAGATGATGTCGACCAACACGACATTGTGGTGAGACGACTTAGTCGATCGGGCAGAGATCGGATGCCATGCCGTGCACATGGTAGTGCTGTATTTTGATGTCGAGCCTCATGCTTAAGGGTGAGACGGTTTAGACGATCGGTCCGAAATCGGACTCCGTGTTATAAGCACGGTAGTGTATCGGTACTAAAGATCTTCCAACTTAAAAATATTAATTTTTCTCTTAACTTGACACTTTAATATTATTTGAGGTTCTCATTGACTTCATATCTCTCTCCTTTTATGTCTTTACCCTATTCCATGAGAGGGTATTTTGCTTTACATACTAGTACTATTCAATATGTACTAACGTCCCTTTTGCCGGGGGTAGTGCATCTTTAATGGATGCAAGTGGTTCTACAGTAGGTGGCTCAGGTTCTTGATAGGTGTACCCTCTTCTCAGATGATTTAGTGAGCCCTATTCTACTTCAGGGACTTATGTTTTTTGATTTTGCACACTATGTTTTAAGGTATAGTCGGGGATTTGTCACCGGCACTTTCATATTATTCTTTTATTTTATTTATAGGCTCCGTAGACATGTTGTGGGTGGTGTTCGATTTGGGGTAATGAACTAGAGATGTTGTAGTTGTCAAACATGTTTCCACTCGTAATTATGAACTTGTATTATTTTGGAAATTGTAAATGAATCTTTTATAAGTAATGGAAAAAGGATGTGTTACACTTTACTCTTCACACGTCTATCTCTTGTTACCGATTTTCAATTTATTCATGGGTAAGGTTGCGTAGAAGGCATCAAGTAGGCTTGCTTGACCGGGATATCTCGGTTGAACGTCAGTCACGCTTTCCAAGGTTGGGGCATGACAAGCTTGGTATCAAAGCCTAAGGTTTTAAGGTGTCATAGGATGTCTCGGAGCCGTGTCTAGTAGAGTCCTTCTTATCGGTGTGTTGTCGACCACATCTATAATTAGGAGGCTACATGGGCATTTTAGAAATGTTACCCTTCTTCAACACTCTAGATCGTGCGATAGAGCTTGACTATAAGATTGTCTTCTAACTCGTGCTTTGAGGTTCCGGGTGAGTCTAAAGGTTCTTCTGCCAATTTCAAGGAATATTTTCACATGGCATGATAAATAGAGAAAGTATTGAATATTAAGAAAATGGAACATGTAGCATGTTTAATGAATGGTATGCACACATAAAATAAGTTTTTGGTACCCGGAGCATACTATATATGAAAAAAGTGTTAGAAGTGATTACCCACATCCAAAGTGATATTGACATGACAAATAAGACCTAGGGTCAACTAGTACATATGGAATATGTGAGAACCATGTATATGATCCTAAGATGTAAACGAAAATGAGTTACTTAGGCATGTGATATATGAAAGGCATGACCTGGAGGGTAATGATGATAGTATAAGTCTCTCTCCGGAGACAAGAAGTTTCGAAAGAGATAATGAGTTATTTATACCCATATGTGCCTTGTTTCGCGATGATAAGTCTAAGGAAAAATAAGAACATCCAAGTATATGTCATAAGATGTCCCTTTGAGTATAAGGATAGTCAATTGAACTCGAAATGAGAAGATCCTTGCACCATGAATGTTATAAGAGCAATTTACGAAGTTGTGTTACATTCCTAACATATATTGACATAAGGAATTTGGGTCCCAAGACTATGATGTTGAAAAGAGGTTAAGAACTTATAAGGTTATCACCATGGCAACGTAAACCTCGCTAATAGTCGATCCTATACCGGATGACTAAAGATATGAAAGATATGTCCCTCAACTTTATATGTTCATAACATGTGTCGAGATCCAGAACATTCCCCCAAGTGGGGAAGGAAGGGCCACAATAAGGCTACTTACATTCAACCAAACAAGAGTGAGACCATTTAGCTATGATGTTTGAATATCATAATTAAGACATGCGTAGTCTGGGAAAGTGCTAGGGGTTAATGTGATGCTCCGAAGGGATATGCTAATGATAAATCCATAGTCCACTCAAGAATGTGGAATATTAGGGATGGTAAATTCTCCAAACATGGCAAAGTACATGATATGGTCAACAATCCTAGAAACTAAGGGAGAGAGAAAGGGATAAGAGTAAAGTTTCCCCAGAGGGTTTTATAGTTGTTCTAGTTTGATGACAATCGAACCCGGGAAGGCACTATAAAATAAATGGGAAAGTCTTGTGAGTATTCAGAATGAATTCATCATGGATTTGTGATTTAGTCGAAGTGCCAAGACACTAAGAAAGATAGAAGGGCGTGAGAAATAGATGTAATGCTATTTTAACCCAAGAGTGCATTGGACTCGATAGAGATCCTCTTAAGAATCTTAAAAGTAAGGAGGTGTTAGGTGATACATGAAAGGACAAACTTTCTTAGGTATATCCCAACAAGTGCTAAGAGACTTACACGATGAATTCAAAACTAAAGTAAAGGGCCACGTAACATATGTAAGAGTGTAGAACTATTCACTAACTAGGAAGAATGAGGCATGAAGGATTGGGAAAATCTTTAAATTGAGGCGGTCATAGTTATTGAAAAAATAGTTCATACCGGCCTCGTGGACTTGCCTAGAGCACAAGTGTTAATAGAAGGCATAATAAACAAATCGTAATGCAATCGACTTGGTCGGCACTGAATATGAATTAAGATATGTAGAGGGAGTTCATATCTCCATATTATAATGGAATATGAGACTAATAATGAAGTTGTGGTGGTGTGGTTAACTCAAGAAACTAGGCACAATGATACCATGAGTTCATGGGAGATAGATAGATATATGACACAGTAAGGGTATCAACAATGCACTAAGGGAGAAATGGGATAGGAAAGCATGTCCTCGTCATAGAGAAAAGATAGTACAAGCATCCCGGCTAGACCAAGGGGGTGATCTCAAAAAGGGAAAACAACACAACCTACCTAAAGGACAAGGAAAATGTTCAAAATGAGTTGCAGAGGTAGTAGGAGAGGATGAATACTTGTTACAAATCAGGCATGATTAACATAATAGCTCTCAAGCTACAATACAAGGCAATGTCATTGGTAGCTACAATACTAGGAGTGAAGTGAGTTACTTATTGAGGATGGAATTAGGTGGACTAAGTATTAGACTCGAAAGGAAAACAAGAGTCGTTCTATGACAAAGTTTCAAAGAAAGCCCTATACGGACAAGTGACCCTTTCGAATAAAATATATGAAGGGTGTTGAGATGTACTTTTAAGCTGTTAAAGAGTGAAGAGGATTCATAATAATGTTCACAAAGGAAGTAAAGTGATTTCTTAAATCATATTAGCCACATAAAAAGGAAAGAGAATGGGCTAAGAAAGGTCTCAGCACAATGTTGCTTTACATTTGACTCGATGTCGTGTAGGCTAATGTTATGAGGGTGTGTGCACAAGCTAACCAATGTTATTCATTTTAAATATAAGGTCTTATAAGAAACTCGTCAAGTAGAGTCCTTTGTTGAAAATTTGGAGAAACAAGTTAAAAGTATTAACCTAAGGTTGTAACTCGATTCAACAAAATTATTGTAGAACTCAATTCCTAAGAGGTTATATGTAAGAAATAAATATGTTCCACGAATGATGCGTCTTGTTCCAAAGTATGTACATGCAATATTTTTGTGACTCAATGTCATGATAACATTATTTTTATGTTGTCTCTTTAATATAGAAGTCCGGATATGAAAAAGGAAGCTATATAGCATTCATAATGATAAACTTTAGTATATCAAATCGCGATTGGGGCAAGGAGTGGCTATATTTTGAGGAGTATAGGGCCAATGAAGGTCGGGGTTGAGAATTGTGTCGTATATTGGGTTGTTGTCGCATTATGTGGTGTCTTGTATGGTAGGAGATGTAGATCTCCCATCAGATGATCTGAAGTTGGTGTATCAGTGTTGATAGAGCCAGACCTCGTTCATTATGTTATGGAAGAAGTCAAGATTGTCAAGAACAGTTGAAAAAGGATAAAGGTCGCCAAAAGTCCTATTAGGATGTTCGACATAAAGATTTGGAGTTTGAGCAAAATGAATGGGTGTTTTTCAAGATTTTCTCCATGAAGACGTTATGTGATTTGTTAAAAAAGGTAAATTTATTCCAATAAGCATTGGGACTTATAAAATCTTGAAATAAATAGGCCAAGCAGACTACAAGCTTGAATTACCTCAAGAGTTGTCCTCCATGCATCCCGTGTTTCATGTGTCCCTGCTGAAGCAAGTGATTGGGGACTTGTCACTGATTGTTCCTATAGAGAATGTTGAGATTAATAAAGGGTTGACCTATGAAGATGTTCCTTTTTCCATCCTTGATAGACAAGTTCGAAAGCTGAGAACCAAGAAAGTGGCATCCGCCAAGGTGTTATGGCGGAACCAACATGTGAAAGAAACGACTTAGGAGGAGGAAAAAGATGTAAAAATGAGATATTCTCACTTATTTGTAGAACAAGTAATAGTATGTAAAGACTATTGGAAGCTCTTTTCTTTCGAGTATTATGTTTTATGCTCATGTATATGCGCCTCCATGGCTTGGAGCAGTTATGTAAGTTAATAACAATGAAATGTCAAGAAATGGTGTGTTTAGTGCTATGTATACTTATAGTGCCTTGTATGGCATGTGGATATGTTTCTTTCGTTGGTTTATATGGCTCCATGACAGGTGGATAGACCTATATACAAATAAGACTCTACCAAAGTGTTTTTAAATTTGAAGAGTTAGTTAAATTTTTGAAGAACTAAGGCTAGAGGGTGACTAAGATGATGGTTCTGGGGCAAGGAGGATGACTCTGTACTTAGCACAGACTTGTGAGGCCTCAGGGATTTGATTAAGGTTTGAGAACCTAAAGTTGATGAATAAGTGGCAAGAAAATTTAAGTACTCTCTCTATAGACGAACAAGGCTAAGATCCAATATTCGAGGACGAATGTTCCCAAGTGAGAAAGAATGTAAGGCCCCGTAAAACTTTCTAATAGTTTAATATCTTAAAAGTGAATCAAAGGTATTTGCGAATAATGTTTTTGAGTATCCAAGGAGACCGACTAAATTGAACACATTATTTGGTCACTGAAATGTATGAAAGAAGTGATCTGGAGCATGTTGATGAAGTTTAGAAGTAAAAAGGGTTGGGTTAGAATGCGTTGGAAATGTTAAGTGGAACATGGCGTCCTAAGTCGTGCATCCCTTGACTTTAGACAAGTATAACACTTTCAATATAAAATTATTTTCCAATTAATTTTGATTCTACATTGTTGTAAGGCCCTTAATATTTCCTAAAAAGCTTAAGACCTTAAAGCACACCTCGAGATCTCCACTTTTTGTTTTACGTGCCATGGATGCCCGCGGATGAGGGTGTCATCATGTAAATATAATTTCATACTTATATGAAGGTTTGGAAGTGAATTGTGTAAGGACCAGTGAATTTCTACATCTAATTCGAGCTTAGGAATACAATTTAATTTAGACCCGAACTACATGAGAACCGCTGAAGTGGATGAAGTTATTTGGATACTTGGGGATAATTATTTTATTAATCTTTATGTGTTGGATTAATGGGAAACACTTGGATGTTAATTTCAAAGCAATAAAATGAAAGAAATATAGTGAACCATCTCCTCATAGCGCAGCTATAGCACAGGAGGGAAGCAGAAATTTTAGCAAACAAGTGAGCTAAAGCCTTATAGCACAACTATAGCACCAGTGGAAAAATACTGTACCATGACCTATTAATACATGAGAGGACTTCAAGACTAGGGCTTTTCTCTCCGTCATCTATCCGGCCAAGGCTTATAATACATACTTAAAGTGAGTTTTTAAGTATGTTTTTATGATGATTTCACTTCTCAATCACTAGTTACAACAAGGTTTTGTATTGAATTTCATAGGATTTCTCCAAAATCTCAAGAACACCCCAAAAATTGGCTTTCAAGATTTGGTCTACGAGAGGTAATCTTTCACCCTTAAACCTACATGCACGGATTATTAGTGAATATATGAGTAAAAAATAAGTATTGGCACTTATTGGATGGTGATTGGAAGCCTTAAATACTTAACCTAGATGATTGGGTGTTGTAAAGATTTTGTAATGAGTTAATTAGTGAAATTTGGTAGATGTAAGTTCATTGATGATTATAATGGTGCTAAATAAGGCAGTTAATAGTCAAAGGATGTTGTATTATATCTTGTTAGTGGGAAGGAGGGATTGTTGGATGAAGAAACACCATTACTGGAGGTAGTAGAATGCTATATACTCTAGGTGTTCGATAAAATGCCAAAATAACAAAAAACCTAAAAATTTCTACTAATATTGGTTCAATTGAATTATGTTGATCTAGATTAAAGTTGTAAGAGTAGTGGGGAGTTTTAGTATCACTAAAGAGCTCCATCTAGATATGTTGGCTAAACTTATCTTGTAGAATCGAATTCTATGATGTTCTCTTAAGTTTCAAGCGTGATTGGCCCGAGTTCATACTTCTCATGTTCTGAGTCATTCCTAATAAATCCAGTTATTCCAAATAAGCATTGTGTCGAAAGTTATATATATTTAAAATGTGTTCCAATTGCTCCTATCACATTATGCTCTCATTCGGGAATGTATTCAAGTATGACTAATGTATCAAAATGTTATGACTAAAATTCATATTTCAATTGCAAATTTATTATGCTGTATTTTGGAAGGAAAAGTCTAAGTGTTTACGATTCCTATTTCTCATATACATATTTAAAGTTTTAATTTCAAAATGCTCTTATTGCTGATAACCTATAATGATACTTGAAAGTTAAAGAAGAGAGTATGGATATAAAATGCGGCCAACGTGCCAAGAGTGAAAATTACACTTGCTGCCAATAGTGCCAATAAAATAAAAGGAAGTGTGAAGACTATGAAATGAGTTGTAACTCCTTTATATAATAAATTTTTTGGGAGTATCATTTAGTCACCGATGAGGGGTAGGTTGAAACAACCTAAACCTGAAACTACACGTGTCGGTGTAGGAGTGATTGAGGAGTAAATCTCTGTGATTGATGTGTTGAAATTATTCCCCTTAATTGGGATAAGGTTGTTGTGTTGAAATTATTTCCTTTAATTGGGATGAGGTTGATGTGTTGAAATTATCCCATTAAATTGGGATGAGGTTGATGTGTTGAAATTATTCCCCTTAATTGGGATAAGGTTGTTGTGTTGAAATTATTTCCTTTAATTGGGATGAGGTTGATGTGTTGAAATTATCCCATTAAATTGGGATGAGGTTGATGTGTTGAAATTATTCCCCTTAATTGGGATAAGGTTGTTGTGTTGAAATTATTTCCTTTAATTGGGATGAGGTTGATGTGTTGAAATTATCCCATTAAATTGGGATGAGGTTGATGTGTTGAAATTATTCCCCTTAATTGGGATAAGGTTGTTGTGTTGAAATTATTTCCTTTAATTGGGATGAGGTTGATGTGTTGAAATTATCCCATTAAATTGGGATGAGGTTGATGTGTTGAAATTATTCCCCTTAATTGGGATAAGGTTGTTGTGTTGAAATTATTTCCTTTAATTGGGATGAGGTTGATGTGTTGAAATTATCCCATTAAATTGGGATGAGGTTGATGTGTTGAAATTATTCCCCTTAATTGGGATAAGGTTGTTGTGTTGAAATTATTTCCTTTAATTGGGATGAGGTTGATGTGTTGAAATTATCCCATTAAATTGGGATGAGGTTGATGTGTTGAAATTATTCCCCTTAATTGGGATAAGGTTGTTGTGTTGAAATTATTTCCTTTAATTGGGATGAGGTTGATGTGTTGAAATTATCCCATTAAATTGGGATGAGGTTGATGTGTTGAAATTATTCCCCTTAATTGGGATAAGGTTGTTGTGTTGAAATTATTTCCTTTAATTGGGATGAGGTTGATGTGTTGAAATTATCCCATTAAATTGGGATGAGGTTGATGTGTTGAAATTATTCCCCTTAATTGGGATGAGGTTGATGTATTGAAATTATTCCTCTTAATTGAGATGAGATGATTGCTAGTGAAAGATGATGTCGACCCACACGATATTGTGGTGAGACGGTTTAGCCGATCGGGCGGAGATCGGATGCCATGCCACGCACATGGTGGTATTGTGTTTTGATGTCGAGCCTCATGCTTAGGGGTGAGACAGCTTAGCCGGTCGGGCCGAGATCGGACTTTGTGCTATAAGCACAGTATTGTATTGGTACTAAAGATCTCCCAACTTAAAAATATTGATTTTTCTCTTAACTTGACACTTTAATATTATTTGAGGCTCTCATTGACTTCATATCTCTCTCCTTTTATGCCGTTACTCTATTCCGTGAGAGAGTATTTTTGTGATGACCCGATAGGTCATTGATAGATTTAACCCTCAATTCTATGTTTTGAAATCCTGAATAGCTCCTTTTAATCTTCCTCGATTTGCATGCGTAGTCTGTATCTTTTTTCGGAAAGCTTTTATGTAAAAAATTGTTGAAAATGTGAAATCGTGCCTTAAAACACATTTGAATTTACTTCGATCAACGTTTGGAGAAAATGGATTCGGATCAGTATTTTGACGGTTTCGGTGAGTCTGTATCATGATTTGGGACTTGGAAATATATCCGAAATCAAATTCGAAAGTTCCTAGCTCAAATTATCGCAATTTATTGAAAACTAGAAGCTTAAAGGCATAAAGAATTAATACGTTTGACCGAAGTTTGAATTTATTTCTTCCAAGTCCGGATTTTGGTTCCAAAACTTGGTATAGGTTCATTACTATATTTATGACTTATTACAAAATCTGGTGCAAAACGGATTTGATTTGACGTGATTCGGATGTCCGGTAGAAAAATTGAATGTTCTTAAGTTTCATAGAAAATTCCATTCATTTTGGTATCCGATTCATAGTTCTAGGTGTTATTTTAGTATTTTGATCACGTGAGTGAGTTCATATAATATTTTTGGACTTGCGTGCATGTTTGGGAGGGCTCAAGTGAGTTTCGGATAGGCTTCAGAGTGGTTTTGGACTTAGAATCATAGCTAGTGCATGTGTGTTCTAGTGTTGTCTGTAGACCTCGCATTTGCGAGATCTAGCTTGCAAATGCGAGCCTCACAACATCGCATTTGCGATCATGGGCTGGGGACTAGTTTCTCGCATTTGCGATAGTCTCAGGTTTGCAATTGCGAACAAATTGTTCGCATTTGTGATGGCAACAAAGGTGTGAAACCTTCGCATTTGCGAAGACTTTTTCGCATTTACGTGGTTCTCAATTGTGAACCCCAAGTCGCAATTACAACATCCGCGCCTGATTAAAAGCTGAGAAAAATGGAATTTTATATCATTCTTCCAAATTCTCAACCCTAAACACCTTAGATGTGATTTTCCCAAGACATATTTTTCCTATTCATTGGTAAGTGACTCTAATCTACTTTCTTTCAATTATCCATTACCTTCTATAAGATTTTAACCTTAAATATAGGTTTTTCATGAAAGAACTTAGGGATTTGGGTAGAATTATGAATTTTTATAAAATTGGGATTTAGACCTCGAATTGAGGTTGGATTTTGAATTGAATTGCATAATCGGGATTGGGGGTGAATGGGTGATCGGGTTTTGGCCCGAACCTCGGATTTTGACCAAGCGGGCTCGGGATTAACTTTTGTTGACTTTTTCAATAATGATCTAAATTGAACCTTTTTTATTCGTGAGTAGTTTCTAAAGTTTAATTTGAATCTTTTGGTTAATAATTTGCTATATTTGGTTGGTTTGGAGGCTTGTTCGAAAGGCAAGGTCGTGATTGAATTTTGAGTGGATTGCGGAATGAGATAAGTGTTGGGTATAACCTTGACTTGAGGGAATTAGGAACCCTTGATACTATGTGCTATGTGAATTTTATTAGTAGCGGCGTATATTCGAGACGACGAGTGTATGTACGCCATCAATTACTTGTTTCCATGCCTAATCGTACTTCATTAATTATAATATTTCATGTCTTGATTGTTACCTGCCTTACTTGTTTTTCATGCCTTAACTTGTTACTTGTTATTCATTATTCTCACATCATAAATGTTAATTGCTCTCATGCTTATATGCTTAATTGATATTTGCCTTAATTGTATTGCTTGTACCATATTTACTTGTTATACCTTTGACTGTCTTGTTGCTCAATATTAAGCGTAGCTTCTCATGATTCGTTACGAGATTCCTTCTTGATGTGTAGCTTTCATAATCATTAATCGTAGAGATTCTTGTGATTCGAGCTGTTAAATCGATTGCATTTATTGATGTAGTTATATTAAGGCCAAATACATAGACATCCCCTTAAACTTGACACCAAATTCTACTTAGACACCTCAATCAACGCTTGTTCCTATTGGCCACTTGAACTCCATATAAAATATACCTATTAAACACAAATTTGATAATTCCAAACCAACACTAATACATGAATCTCACCCTCTTTTAAAATGGAAGATCAAACCAATATAAAAATTATATGTCAGCAAAAATAAAATAGGCAATATTAAAAATAATCTGACCAAAAAAAGAAAGAGAAAAATAGAGTTGATGGCGGGGAATACAGTCACCGGCAGAATCTGCTATCAACCAACTTTAGCTACAACACAAATCTAAAATGAAAGCTTTTTTGTATTCAAGTCTTGATGAATGACATCCCATAGCAGGTGGTCATTAGCTTGTCTGTTAATCCTTCATTTGCTTGATTCTTCTTCCAAAACAAATAAATTTTCCTAGATTAAAATGCAATTGTGGTGGTGGGTGCCCAGATCTGATAAAGGGATGGAAATAGCATTGATAATGGTCAGATTAAATAAAGAAAAAGGCAGTGGTGGTAGTGATCGGACTTGAAGGAGGAGGTGGTGGTGGTGGTGATGTGGTAGAAACGCTGAATCCGAAGAAGAAAAATATAGTGGTAGATATGGTGGCCGACAACGAAACTGGAAAATATCGGGGAGGAGATAGTAGTGATGTTGGTGGTTGGATTTGAAGGAGAAAGAGGTGATGATGATGGTGGCAATGGTCAAATTTAAAGGAGCAAGAGGAGTCAGTGATTATGGTGGTCGCCGGCAAGATCTAAAAAAGAAAGTAAGTGGTGGAGATGGCCAGAGAAGAAGAAAATAGTTTGAAACTTGTTTAGAGAAAAGGTAATTGTTGTAGATTACTTTTCGTCCAAACACTATGCATTTTTCGGTGAACAATATGCAAAACTAGCACTTCACGCGCCTGTAAGATGTGACAAACATGTATTATTACATATTAGCAAATTGTGTTTAATAGGAACATTTTGTATAAAGTTTAGGTGTTCAATAGGAACAAGCCTCAGTTGAAGTGTCTAAGTGAAATTTGGTGTCAAGTTTAAGGGGTTGTGTATGTATTTGGCCTTATATTAATATGGTGGGATCAGGTTGCGCGATGTAACAGGTTAAATAAGGGTGGATTGATATGGTGAAATAAGGGTGAATTGTGATATTGACCCTGATTAAATAGTGGGATCGGGTTGCGCGCCGCAACATATATTTACTTATTACTATCGATGTTTATATGGTTGAATAAGGGGGGATAGCGTGGTACGGTGGGATCGGGTTGCGCGCCGCAATAATTTATGTGTTTATATTCCTTATTGTGTTGTGTTGGCTTCGGTACTTTCATACGAGACTCTAAGGATTGGTATTTCTTGCATTTACTGATTTTCTTCAAAGATTGAGTTATTTTCATGAGTTAACTATCTTATTTTGTTTCCGTATTTTCCTTTCCTATCATTATTTTATACTACATACATGTTACATTGTAAGTGACCCGCCTTAGTCTCGTCACTACTTCATCAAGGTTAGCTCGACACTTACAGAGTGAATGGGGTCAGTTGTACTCATACTACACTCTACACTTCTTGTGTAGATTTTGGAGTGGGTCCCAGCGGTGGTCAGTAGATTGCTCGGGTTGACTATAAGTATGGAGACTTGAGATACAGTTGCTCGGTATTCGCAGCCCTGAAGTCCCCTCCAACTTTATCTTAACTATGTATTTTTCTTTCAAACAAATTTACTTTCATTCAGACCTTTATATGTAGTATTTTAGTAGCTCATACACTTTGTGACACCAGATTCAGGGTTGTATTACATACTTCAGTTGTTATGATTTTTCGCACTTTATTTCAGTTATTCCGGTTTCTTTATTATTATTTAATTTGAACTATTAAAAATGGATAAACTGTTCTAACGTTGGCTTTCCTAGCAAGTGAAATGTTAGGCGCCATCACAATTTCGAGGGTGTGATTTTCGGGTCGTGACAAGTTGGTATCGGAGCACTAGGTTGCCTAGGTGTCACGAGTCATGAGTCACGAGCAAGCGTAGTAGAGTTTGGAGGCTCGGTACGGAGACGTCTGTACTTATCTTCCAGAGGCTATGGAGTTTAGCAAAAATGCCACTTCTTCCTTTCTTTGTCATGCGATTTATTTCTTTCATTGATGATTGAATCCTTCTATTCTTGTTGTCTTGCAGATAGCGAGAACCCACAGGATTTGCTGGACCGTTGCCACGAGGTGCTGTAGAACATAGGTATAGTTGATACCAATGGGGTCAAATTTGCCGCATTTAAGATGGCTGGTTCTGTCCGGAGATGGTGGAGGTATTATATGTTGACTAGACCAGCTGGGTCGCCCGCACTTACCTGGGATCACTTCTCGCAACTATTTCTAGAGAATTTTATACCTGTCACCTTGAGAGAAGAGTATCGCAGGCAGTTTGAGCGACTTCAGTAGGGTGGTATGACTGTTACACAGTATGAGACTTGATTTATGGACTTAGCTAGCCATACCACTATCTTGCTTCCTACTGAGAAGGAGTGATTTGGGAGATTTATTGATAGGCTTACTTACACTCTTAGGCTTCAAATGGCCAAGGAGACAGGGAGTGATATTTCCTTCCAGACGGCCATTGATATTGCTAGACGGATTGAGTTGGTTCGTGCTCAGGAGAGGGGGCCTGTATCAGATAAGTGGCCTCGTCATTCCGGTGGTTTCAGTGGTGCCTCATCTGGAGGCAGGGGTGCTTTTGGTAGAGGCCATCCTCCCAGGCCATTTCATTCAGCGCTTCAGGCATCTCACAATGCTTCTGGGGGTCGTGGTCCTTATGTGCCTTATTCTAGGCAACTAGCCTACAGTGCACCATTAGCTCCTATCAGCGTGTCTCCAATTCAGAGCTATCACCGTGGTTATCCGGCCCGTTTGGGTCAGCTTCAGTTCTAGAAGCCATAGCAGGATGGGTGTTTTATATTTGGTGGTATTGGGCACATTAGGAGGTCATGTCCGAGGTTATTGGTTGGCATGCCACAACAGAGTGCTCGTGCCATGGTTCTGGCAACGGTTGCTCCACCGCTCGCTCAGCCAACCAGGGGAAGGGGTCAGGCAGTCAGAGGTGGGATCAGGCAGTTAGAGGTGGAGGTCAGGCCATTAGAGGTGGAGGCCAACCAGCTAAAGGCCATCCCAGAGATGTAGTTCAGAGTGGTGGGGCCCAACCCCGATGTTATGCTTTCCCAGGTAGGCCTGAGGCTGAATCATCTGACGCCATTATCATATGTATTGTTCCCGTTTGCCATAGAGATGTTTCAGTTCTATTTGATCCGGGATCTACTTATTTCTATGTGTCATCCTATTTTGCTACATATCTGGTTGTGCCCTGTGATTCATTGAGTGCTCATGTGTATGTGTCCACACCTGTGGGAGATTCTATTATTATAGATCGTGTCTATCGCTCGTGTGTGGTTACTATTGGGAGTCTTGATACTAGTGTAGACCTTCTACTTCCTTATATGGTAGATTTTGATGTCATCTTGGGTTTGGATTGGATGTCACCTTATCATGCTATATTGAATTGCCATGCCAAGACGGTGACCTTAGTCATGCCTGGGTTTCCTTGATTAGAGTGGAGGGGGACTCCTAGTCACTCTACTAGCAGAATTATTTCTTATGTGAAGGCTCGACGTATGGTCGAGAAAAGGTGTTAAGCCTATTTGGCCTATGTCCGTGATTCTAGTACGGAGGTTCCATTTATGGATTCAGTACCATTTGTTCGTGAGTTCTAGAGGTGTTTCCTGCAAACCTGTCGGGGATGCCAACTGACAGGGATATTGATTTCTGTATTGATTTGGTTCCGGGCACTTAGCCCATCTATATTCAGCCATACCGTATAGCCCCGCCAGATTTGAAGGAGTTAAAGTAGAAGTTTCAAGATTTGCTTGATAAGGGCTTCATTAGACCTAGCGTCTCACCCTAGGGTGCGCATGTGTTGTTCGTGAAGAAGAAAGATGGGTCGATGAGGATGTGTATAGACTATCGGCAGTTGGACAAAGTCACTATCAAGAACAAGTATCCGTTGTCGAGGATTGATGACTTATTTGATCAGCTTCAAGGTGCCAAAGTGTTTTCGAAGATTGATTTGAGGTCTGGCTACCATCAGTAGAGGATTAGGGCATCCAATGTCCCTAAGATGGATTTTCGGACTCAGTATGGGCATTATGAGTTCTCAGTGATGTCATTTGGTTAACAAATGCCCCAGCAGCATTCATGGACTTGATGACCCGGGTGTTCAAGCCTTACTTGGATTCTTTTGTGATTGTATTCATTGATGATATCTTAATCTACTCCCGTAGTTGAGAGGAGCATGACCAACATCTTTGGATTGTACTTCAGACTCTGAGAGATAGCTAGTTATATGGCAAGCTTTCAAAGTGTGAGTTTTAGTTAGACTCAGTCGCCTTTTTGGGACATGTCGTATCGGCAGGGGGCATAAAGGTGGATATTAAGAAGATTGAGGCAGTTCAAAACTGACCTAGACCTACTTCAGCCACAGAGATTCAGAGTTTCCTGAGTTTGGCAGGTTATTACCACCGGTTCATGGAGGGGTTTTCATCTATATCAGCCCCATTGACCAGATTGACCTAGAAGGGTGCCCCGTTCAAATGGTCGAACGAGTGTGAGTTGAGCTTTCAGAAACTCAAGACTGCTTTGACTACGGTACTAGTGTTGGTATTGCCCACCGATTCAAGATTTTACACGGTGTATTGTGATGCATCTCATATTTGGCTCGATGCAATATTGATGCAGTATGGCAGGGTGATTGCATACGCGCCGCGACAGTTAAAGGTTCCTGAGAAGAATTACCATGTTCATGACTTAGAGTTGGCAGCCATTGTTTGCGCTGGAGATTTGGAGCCACTATCTTTACGATGTGCCGTGTGAGGTATTCACTGATCGTCGGAGTTTACAGTATTTGTTCAAATAGAAGGATCTCAACTTGAGGCAGAGGAGATGGTTGGAGTTGTTGAAAGACTATGATATCACCATTTTATATTATCCCGGGTCGACTAATATGGTGGCCGATGCCTTGAGTAGAAAGGATGTGAGTATGGGCAGTCTTGCGTACACTCCAGTTGGTGAGAGGCTGCTTGCTGCAGATGTTAGGTCTTTGGCCAATCAGTTTATGAAGTTAGATGTTTCAGAGCCTAGTCGTGTTTTAGCTTGCACAGTCACTCGATCTTCCTTGTATGAGAGCATCAGAGAGTGTCAGGATGATGATCCCCATTTGCTTGTCCTTAAGGACACAGTGCGACACGATGGTGCCAAGCAAGTTACGGTTGGATATGATGAGGTTATAAGGATGTAGGGCCGTATTTGTGTGCCCAATATGGATGGGATTCGTGAGTTGATCATTCAGGAGGCCCATAGTTCTCAGTATTCTATTCATCCGGGTGCTGTCAAGATGTGTTAGGACTTGCGGCAGCTTTATTGGAGGAGGAGGAGGATGAAGAAGGATATAGTTGCATATGTAGCTTAGTGTCTAAATTGTCAGCAAGTTAAGTACGAGCATCAGAGGCCTGGTGGTTTGCTTCAGATGTTAGAGATTCCTAAGTGGAAGTGGGAGCGTATCACTATGGATTTTGTTGCCGGACTCCCACAATCTCAGAGGAAGTTCGACGCGGTATGGGTCATTGTGGATAGGCTGACCAAGTCGGCACATTTCATTCCAGTGGCAGTTACCTATTCTTCAAAGTAGTTAGCTGAGATCTACATCCGCCAAATTGCCCGTTTTCACCAGTGGCGGAGCCACCTTATAAGAAGGGGTGTCAAATGACACCCCTTCGCGAAACAAATACACTATGTATGTAGGTAAAAAAATAAATATATATGTATGTATACTATGTATTGACTATCCTTAATTTTCTAGTATGTTTACTTTTATATATTTTGATACCGCTGAATAAAATTTCTGGCTCCGCTACTGGTCTTCACGGTATGCCTGTGTCTATCATTTCTGATCGAGGTACACAGTTCACCTCGCACTTCTGGAGAGCTGTACAGTATGAGTTGGGCATGCAGGTTGAGTTGAGCACAACATTTCATCCCCAGATGGACGGACAGTCCGAGCGTACTATTCAGATATTGGAGGACATGCTTCGTGCTTGTGTTATGAATTTTGGGGGTTCTTGGGACCAGTTCTTTCCACTTTCGGAGTTTGCCTATAACAACAGCTACCAGTCGAGCATTCAAATGGCTCCCTATGAGGCATTATACAGGAGGCAGTCTTGTTCGCCAGTTGGACGGTTCGTGCCGGTGGAAGCTCGGTTGTTGGGTACAGATTTGGTACAGGATGCCTTGGATAAGGTCAAGATTTTTCAGGATCGACTTTGCACCGCTCAGTCTAGGCAGAAGAGTTATACTGACTGTAGAGTTCGTGATGTTGCATTCATGAGAGTGGCAAGTTCAAAAAGAAGGGCAAGTTGAGCCCTAGGTATATCAGACCCTTTGAGATTCTAGAGAGAGTGGGTGAGGTGGCCTACATGCTTGCATTGCCACCCAGTTTATCAGCAGTCCATCCAGTGTTCCATGTGTCCATGATCCGTAAGTATCACGGTGATTCGTCTCATGTGTTGGATTTCAGCTCAGTCCAATTGGACAAGGATTTGACTTATGAGGGGGAGTCGGGGCTATTCTAGCCCGGCATGTCCGATAGTTGCGGTCTAAGAGTTATCCTTCAGTTTGAGTGTAGTGGAGAGGTCCACCGATCGAGGTAGCCACCTGGGAGTCCGAGTCAGACATGCGGAGTAGATATTAACACCTTTTCACCAGTCTAGGTACTTTTCTATGTCCGTTCGAGGACAAACGTTTATTTTAGAGGTGGAGAATGTGATGACCTGATAGGTCATTTACAGGTTTAACCCTCAATTCTATGTTTTGAAACCCCAAAAAGCTCTGTTTAACCTTCCTCGATTTGCGTACATGGTCCATATCGTTTTCCCGAAGGCTTTTATGTGAAAAATTGACGAAAATGTGAAATCATGCTTTAAAACTCATTTGAATTGACTTTGGCAACATTTTGAGCAAACAGACACGGATCAGTATTTTGACGGTCCCGGTGGGTCCGTATCGTGATATGGGACTTGAGCGTATGCCCGAAATTGAATTCAGAAGTGCCTAACTCGAATTATCGCAATTTATTGAAAACTATAAGCTTAAAGGCTTAAAGAATTAGTAAGTTTGGCCCAATTTTGACTTTATTGCTACCCGGTCCGAATTTTGGTTCTGAAACTTGGTATAGGTGCATTACTGTATTTATGACTTGTCTGAAAAATTTGGTACAAAACGGAGTTGATTTGACGTGATTCGGACGTCCGGTTGAACAATTGAAAGTTCTTAAGTTTCATAGAAAATTCCATTAGTTTTGGTGTTCGATTCGTAGTTCTAGGTGTTATTTTGGTGTTTGAATCGTGCGAGCGAGTTCGTATAATATTTTTGTACTTGCATGCATGTTTGGTTGGGAGCTTCAAGGGCTCGGATGAGTTTCAGATAGGCTTCGGAGTGGTTTTAGACTTAGAATCATGGTTGGTGCATGTGTGTTCTGGTGTTGTCTGCAGATCTCGCATTTGCGATCACAATATCGCATTTGCGAGCATGGGTTGGGGACTGGGTTCTCACATTTGCGAGATTTCTATAGCATTTTGCGATAGTCTCAGGTTCGCAATTGCGAACAAATTATTCGCATATGCGATGGCAAGAGAGGTGTGAAACCTTCGCATTTGCGAAGACCTTTTCACATTAATTGCGAACTCCAGGTCGCAATTGTGACATCTGCGCATGATCGAAAGCTAAGAAAAACGAGATTTTAGCTCATTCTTCCAAATGTTTTAACCCTAAACACCTTAGAGGCGATTTTCCCAAGAGATCTTCTTCCTAAATTCATTGGTAAGTGACTCTAATCTACTTTATTTCAATTATCCATTACCTTCCATAAGATTTTAACCATAAATCTAGGGTTTCCATGATAGAAATTAAGGATTTGGGTAGAATTAGGAATTTTGTAAAATTGGGATTTAGACCTCGAACTGAGGTCAGTTTTCGAATTGAATTGCATACCGGGCTCAGGGATAAATGGGTGATCAGGTTTTGGTCCGAAACTCGGGTTTTGACCAAGCGGGTCAGGGGTTCACTTTTGTTGACATGTTCAATAATGATCTAAATTGAACCTCTTTCGTTCGTGAGTAGTTTCTAAAGCTTCATTTGAATCTTTTGGTTAATAATTTGCTAGATTTGGTTGGTTTGGAGGCTTGTTCGAAAGGCAAGGTCGTGATTGAATTTTGAGTGGATTGCGGAGTGAAGTAAGTGTTGGGTCTAACCTTGACTTGAGGGAATTAGGAATCCTTGATGCTCTGTACAATGTGAATTTTATGAGTAGCGGCGTATATGCGAGGTGACGAGTTTTTGTATGCCATTAAATAATTGTTTCGATGCCTAACCGTACTTCATTTGTCTTGATTGTTACCTGCCTTAATTACTCTCCATGCCTTAACTTGTTACTTGTCATTCATTATTCTCGCATCATAAATGTTAATTGCTCTCATGCTTCTATGCTTAATTGATATTTGCCTTAATTGTATTACTTGTACCCCATTTACCTGTTATACCTTTGGTTGTCTTGTTGTTCTGTATTAAGCGTAGCTTCTCATGATTTGGTATGAGATTCCTTCCTGATGTGTAGCTTTCATAATCATTAATCGTAGATATTCTTGTGATTCGAGATGTTAAATCGATTGCATTTATTGATGTAGTTATTTGATATGGTGGGATCTGGTTGCGTGCCGTAACAGGTGAAATAAGGATGGATTGGTATGGTGAAATAAGGGTGAATTTATATTGATACGGTGGGATCGGGTTGTGCGCCGCAACAAGTGAAATAAGGGTGGATTGAATAGTAAAATAAGGGTGAATTGTGATATTGACTCTGATTATATGGTGGGATCGGATTGTGCGCCGCAACATATATTTACTTATTACAATTGATGTTTATATGGTGGAATAAGGGAGGATATTACAGTTTATGTGTTTCTATTCCTTATTATGTCGTGTTGGCTTCGATACTTTCATACGAGACTCTAAGGATTGATATTTCTGGCATTTACTGATTTTCTTCAAAGATTGAGTTATTTTCATGAGTTAACTATCTTATTTCGTTTCCGTATTTTTCTTTCCTGTCATTATTTTATACTGCTTACATGTTATATTGTAAGTGACCAACCTTAGCCTCGTCATTACTTCGTCGAGGTTAGGATCGACACTTACAGAGTACATGGGGTCGGTTGTACTCATACTACACTCTATACTTCTTGTGCAGATTTTAGAGTCGGTCCCAGCGGCGGTTAGTAGATTGCTCGGGTTGACTATCAGTGTGGAGACTTGAGATACCACTGTTCGGCATTCGCAGCCCTGAATTTCCTTCCTACTTTATCTTAGCTGTGTATTTTTCTTTCAGACATCTTTACTTTCATTCAGACCTTTATCTGTAGTATTTTAGTAGCTCGTGCACTTGTGACATCAGATTCAGGGTTGTATTAGATACTTCAGTTGTTATGATTTTCCGCACTTTATTTCAGTTATTTTGATTTCTTTATTATTATTTAATTTGAACTGTTAAAAATGGATAACATGTTCTAACGTTGGCTTGCCTAGCAAGTAAAATGTTAGGCGCCATCACAGTTCCGAGGATGGGATTTTCTGGTTGTGACAATTTTGCTTTACATACTAGTACTATTCTAACGTCCCTTTTGCGGGGGGCGCTGCATCTTTAATGGATGCAGGTGGTTCCGCAGCAGGTGGCTCAGGTTCTTGATAGGTGTATCCTCTTCTTAGTTGATTTGATGAGCCATATTCTACTTCTGGGCCTTATGTTTTTTGATTTTGCACACTATGTTTTGAGGTATTGTCAGGGCCTTGTCACCGGTACTTTCATACTCTTCTGTTTCATTTAAAGGCTCCGTAGATATGTTGTGGGTGGTGTTCGATTTGGGGTAATGAACAAGAGATGTTGTAGTTGTCAAACATGTTTCAACTCATAATCATGAACTTGTATTATTTTGGAAATTGAAAATGAATCTTCTACAAGTAATGAAAAAGGATGTGGTACACTTTACTCTTCACACGTCTATCTCTTGTTACTGATTTTCAATATGTTCATGGGTAAGGTTGGGTAGAAGGCATCAAGTAGGTTTGCTTGACCGGGATATCTTGGTTGAGCGTCGTCATGCTTCCCGATGTTGGAGCGTGACAGTTTGGTACGAAAAAAAATATTTTTTCGAAAATGTTTTCCAATTTTCCCATATTTGGTTAGCTTGAATGTTTTGTACAACATTTTCTTCATGAACAAATGTGTTCCCTATCAAGAGAAGGGAAAATATTTTCCAAACTCTTTTTCAACCTTCCTCACCCTATTCCCCATCCGCAACCCCCACATACCCCACCCCTATCCCCGCTTACCCTTATTCCCCACACCTACCCAACCGCCGACCCTAAATAGAAATATTATTAAGGGTGTGTTTGGTATGAAGGAAAAATATTTTCTTAGAAAATGTTTCCTGAAAAATGAGTGATTGTATCACTTATTTTTCCTTGTTTGGTTGGTGAGTAAAAACAATTTTCAGAAAAATATTTTTTTATGTTACTCTCCTCAACCCACCTTTCCCAAAATCTTCATATTTCCCGTACTCCTTCCTCTCCCCCCCCCCCCCCCCCCCCC
>AWOL01S0053850.1:4844-35449 GCA_000715115.1 Nicotiana otophora | reverse complement strand
TACCAAGATGAAAACCAATTGGTCAAGTCATGCGATCAATGTCAAAGACAAGGGTCAATTTCTAGAAGGCATGAGACGCCTATGAACTTTGTGATGGAGGTCGAGATCTTTAATGTATGGGGGATAGATTTCATGGGTCCCTTCGAAAGCTCTTACGGCATGACATATATCACTTTTTGTCATTTGTGATGGAGGTCGAGATCTTTGATGCAGGGCATTTTTGTCACTTTTTGACCCCGACTTTTAGCCCATTATAAATAGAATAATTAGGGGTTTTGTGGGACATCTTGTCTCAAAACGAGGCTACACTTGGAGCATTGAATATTCCATTATTTGGAATATTTTGAAGAGAGAATTTTGTCATCTTTGTAAGCTTTATGACTTTATTTATTATTTTGTTTTTGGATTCTAGTATGAGTAGGTAGTTTTAAATACTAAGGCACTATGCAAAGAAAAGGAGTGTTTAGCCTTATGAAATAATGAGGTCAGTGCTCAACCCCATGCAATGTGATAGAGACAATGCTTAGTCTCATGCAAAGGAAAGCAGTGATTAGCCTTATGCAATAGAGGAGGAAGTTCTTAGCCTCATGAAATGTCATGGAGACAGTGCTTAGTCTCATGCAAAGGAAAGCAGTGATTAGCCTTATGCAATAGAGGAGGAAGTTCTTAGCCTCATGAAATGTCATGGAGACAGTGCTTAGTCTCATGCAAAGGAAAGCAGTGATTAGCCTTATGCAATAGAGGAGGAAGTTCTTAGCCTCATGAAATGTCATGGAGACAGTGCTTAGTCTCATGCAAAGGAAAGCAGTGATTAGCCTTATGCAATAGAGGAGGAAGTTCTTAGCCTCATGAAATGTCATGGAGACAGTGCTTAGTCTCATGCAAAGGAAAGCAGTGATTAGCCTTATGCAATAGAGGAGGAAGTTCTTAGCCTCATGAAATGTCATGGAGACAGTGCTTAGTCTCATGCAAAGGAAAGCAGTGATTAGCCTTATGCAATAGAGGAGGAAGTTCTTAGCCTCATGAAATGTCATGGAGACAGTGCTTAGTCTCATGCAAAGGAAAGCAGTGATTAGCCTTATGCAATAGAGGAGGAAGTTCTTAGCCTCATGAAATGTCATGGAGACAGTGCTTAGTCTCATGCAAAGGAAAGCAGTGATTAGCCTTATGCAATAGAGGAGGAAGTTCTTAGCCTCATGAAATGTCATGGAGACAGTGCTTAGTCTCATGCAAAGGAAAGCAGTGATTAGCCTTATGCAATAGAGGAGGAAGTTCTTAGCCTCATGAAATGTCATGGAGACAGTGCTTAGTCTCATGCAAAGGAAAGCAGTGATTAGCCTTATGCAATAGAGGAGGAAGTTCTTAGCCTCATGAAATGTCATGGAGACAGTGCTTAGTCTCATGCAAAGGAAAGCAGTGATTAGCCTTATGCAATAGAGGAGGAAGTTCTTAGCCTCATGAAATGTCATGGAGACAGTGCTTAGTCTCATGCAAGAAAAGGAATCGTTTAGCCTTATGGAGTAATGTAGGCAATGCTTAGCCTCATGCAATGTGATGGAAACACAGTTTAGTCTTATGCAAGGGAAGGCATCGTTTAGCCTTATGCAGTAATGAGGTAAGTGCTTAGCCCTATGCAGTAATGGGAGCAGGGCTTAACCTAATGCGATAATGGAGGCGGTGTTTAGCCTCATGCCAAGAGAGGGTGCCTACGTTTGCACCGCAATCGGCGAGAGGGTGACAGGAGATGTTTTGGGAGCATCCCCCTCTCCAATAAATCAGATGGATCCTTCTTGATCCCATTCCTCATCAGTTTCTATCATATTCAATCCCTCGCCCCTATGGTCAGGAAGAGGGTTATTTCGGACGATTGGCACCGTTTCTATTGCTTGTATGACTTTGGTGTCGATTAGTGTCTGAATCTTGTTTTTCAACATGCGACATTCGTCAATGGTATGACCCTTCATGCCTGAATGGTAAGCACAAGTTTTGTTGAGGTTAACCTACTAGGAAGGGTTCTCAACAGCAACAGCAGGAATGTGGGTGATGTATCCAGCAACCTTTAGTCTATCATATAGTTGGGCTATGGGTTCAGCGATTGGGGTGTATTGTCAGGGAGATTTGCGGTCAAAGTTTGGTCGNTTGGAGCATTGAATATTCCATTATTTGGAATATTTTGAAGAGAGAATTTTGTCATCTTTGTAAGCTTTATGACTTTATTTATTATTTTGTTTTTGGATTCTAGTATGAGTAGGTAGTTTTAAATACTAAGGCACTATGCAAAGAAAAGGAGTGTTTAGCCTTATGAAATAATGAGGTCAGTGCTCAACCCCATGCAATGTGATAGAGACAATGCTTAGTCTCATGCAAAGGAAAGCAGTGATTAGCCTTATGCAATAGAGGAGGAAGTTCTTAGCCTCATGAAATGTCATGGAGACAGTGCTTAGTCTCATGCAAGAAAAGGAATCGTTTAGCCTTATGGAGTAATGTAGGCAATGCTTAGCCTCATGCAATGTGATGGAAACACAGTTTAGTCTTATGCAAGGGAAGGCATCGTTTAGCCTTATGCAGTAATGAGGTAAGTGCTTAGCCCTATGCAGTAATGGGAGCAGGGCTTAACCTAATGCGATAATGGAGGCGGTGTTTAGCCTCATGCCAAGAGAGGGTGCCTACGTTTGCACCGCAATCGGCGAGAGGGTGACAGGAGATGTTTTGGGAGCATCCCCCTCTCCAATAAATCAGATGGATCCTTCTTGATCCCATTCCTCATCAGTTTCTATCATATTCAATCCCTCGCCCCTATGGTCAGGAAGAGGGTTATTTCGGACGATTGGCACCGTTTCTATTGCTTGTATGACTTTGGTGTCGATTAGTGTCTGAATCTTGTTTTTCAACATGCGACATTCGTCAATGGTATGACCCTTCATGCCTGAATGGTAAGCACAAGTTTTGTTGAGGTTAACCTACTAGGAAGGGTTCTCAACAGCAACAGCAGGAATGTGGGTGATGTATCCAGCAACCTTTAGTCTATCATATAGTTGGGCTATGGGTTCAGCGATTGGGGTGTATTGTCAGGGAGATTTGCGGTCAAAGTTTGGTCGTGGCTTTAGGTAGTTTTGGCGGGTGAGAAGAGGTGAATGGTGATATGCATGTTGGGTATTATATGTATGGTAGGTGGTGGCTGTGTATTGGTAGTTTAGATGTGATGGTTGATATGTAGATGGAGGTGTTTGATATGTAAAGGGAGACTTATGGCCCTAGGCTACAATCACGGCAACTACGTCTTTCTTCTTCGAGATACCTACTAATAGCAAGCCTTTGTTTGTGGCTTACAGTGCCTCAAAATTGGGCACCATTCCGCTCTTGATTCCTTCTTTTATCCTTTCCCCTAACTTGATGATGTTTGTGAACTTGTGATTCTCAATAACCATCAACCTTTCATAATTTTGCAGATCCTGAGATCTAACAAAGAACTTGTTCATTTGTTCTTCTTCAAGTGGCGGCCTCACTTTGGAGGCCTCGGATCTACAATGAGTAGCATACTTGCAGAAGGTTTATATCGACTTCTTCTTGAGGTTATGGATATAGAAAATGTCTGGCACGTTCTCTGTATTGAACCTGAATCTGTCTATGAAATCTGATTCCATGCTTACCCAATTTGCCCACTTCTTCGGATTCTGGCTCATGTACCAAGATAATGCGTCTCTTGTAAGACTTTGCCTGTCCAGTTTCATGCGGATTGTTTCAATCTTACCCACTCTCACAAGCTTGTTGCAGTAGGTTCTCAGATGCACCTTAGGATCACCAGTGCCATCAAACATATCAAACTTGGGAGGTTTGTAACCCTTCGGCAGCTCTACATCTAGCTGGATACATAAGACTTCATAGTTTAAACCTTCAACACTCTTCCCGCCTTCAACACTCTGGATTCTCCTTGTCAGTTTCTTGAGTTCTTCTGCCTTGTTTCAAATGAGCAGGTCCTTCTCGGTTGGCTCAGGTATGTATAGGGTTTATTAGGGGGTATGAGGTTGGGTTTCCACGTATATGAGGTTGCCTTGGTGAGTTCCTGGAGCTTGGGTATATGGGTGATCATTGATTGAAGTTTGAGGGGGACCAGTGGTAATTTATGGTGTGTTTTGAGGAGTGTGATATGTGGTAGTTTGTGAATACTAGGTCGGGTGATGGTGGTGTTGCTGAGGGGTTTGCGTTGGTGGTGTGTTAAGGTTTTGAGGAGGTGCGGGATTGTGATACTGGTGTGTTGCAGGCGGATTTTATGGAGATATGGGTTGTGGATTTTGGCTTTGGGTGTTTTACGGTGGTGTTTGGTTTTGAATAGTTGTGTTTTGCAGGTTGATGTCAGTGACATTTTGAGTAAGGGAGAGGTTTGCCAGATTTTGGACCTGCTCAAGCTCACCCTGCAGCTCCAAGATTTTTTGTTCCAAACGTAGGACCAACTAATTCTGACCTGGTATACTTCTTTCGTCCATTGTTTCAACATTCTCTGCCATGCTAGCTTTGTCTTTTTGGTTACCACTTAGATCATCCATCTTACATTTGCCTTTACCTCTTCTTTTCGTGTATCTAGGTGGAGAAGGATGTGGAGGACCTCTGGATTTGGTGTTGTAAGTTGATGATGCCATAATGCATGGACTAAACTTTTACTAAATCAAAAGAAAGAAAAACAAAAGTAACCAAGTAAGTAAGATGAAGTAAAAGGGTGTTTTCAATACTTAAGTAGGTACCACGTAAGGTCATGCAAAATTTGCGTCCTAGTTTGGGGACCACATTGTGCCCGAGGTAAGCCTAAGCGACACATAGACATAGAGAAAGTTCATGCCAACGTTTGCCTCATTCTATTAATGCGTAAATAAGCCAAATCAAGCTTTTACTAAATCGAGATAATAATTATAAAATCATTAATGGCATTAATCCTTATTAAATAGAAATCTAATCTAATCTAGAAATCAGTAAAGACATTATCTCCTAGTATACTTGGTCCCTGAAGGACCTTCTCCATGTTTGGCTCTCTTGACTCCATCAATCATGTTTCCCAAATCGCGCATGTCGAGTATTAACTATGTCATTGCCAACGTCCCTCCTTCATCTGAATCCATGCCTTGACAATCCCAAAGCCTCTTTCTCATCTTCCCTTCCAGCTCCATCAGTCCATGCTCCAGATGTTCAAACCTCTCTATCGACTTATTTGCAATTTCACTCCATTCCCTGATAGCTTCCATATCCATCTTATGATGTTCTAGATGTTTAGCTTTAGATTCGAACACCCTTTTACGTAGCCTCTTATACTTCACCTGTGCCTCAGCAACCTCATCTATGATCCTATCTTTCAAATTGACCCATGATTTGACGTCCCCGGCTATACCGTCCTCCAACCACGAGAGATATTAGTACATATGACCTGTGTGATACCTATCTGGATCGATAGTCTCTCCCTCCACGATGATCTTTTGGTTCCATATGTATCGGGCTTCAATCCTGAATGGAATGACATCTCCTTTGAAATCTACTTTATACTGAACCATGTTGGAAACCCGAGGTATGCCTTGTTTCCACCCAGCTTGCCTCATTACCCTTATAAGAGCGTAAGGGTAGATACCCCGCATCTCGATCAGCACTAGGTGAGTAGTTTCTTTGGATCTAATGATGAACTCGCTACTAGGAAATCACTCAAACATCCAATGAACTTGCTCGTCTGTCAGATAGCTGAAGAGACGCAACCAGCCTATAATATTTCCAAGTTTTGCAAACCTGTCTTAAATGAATGTAATCTTCTTTAGATGATGACTGGCTATGAAGTAATTTAGTGGCCTTCGCAGAAGCTCCTGGCGATAATAAACCCTCTGAAAGTGTTCCAGCAGCCAAATTTGTAGCAAGAGACTATAACCCTTAAGGTGCCGGAACCCATGCTTGCACTGATCCAGAGCATCGTACATCTTGGCTAGGATCATCGGGATGATAGTGCACTTCTGCCCCTCAAATATCCTCCATTAAGGTCCAGCGACCATTGCTAAGCGAGTACAAATTCTTCCCCCTTGCATTATAAAGATCAACAAACCCAACAAACAGACTATGAAGACATAGACTCGACAGTGCACCCATCCCAAAGAGGTAATGGCTCGCTCCTCATGATGAAGCCGATATGATTTTCTATGCCCATAGCGCTTATAGAGAAATTCAAAGGGGATGTATGATTTCCTCAGACAGACCAGTTTGTCGTTCTTCTTAAAACCCAGCATTTTCAGAAAACCACATGGAGCGTGATTTTCTGGCACCAATAGTCCTAGACTATCCCATGGTAACTTGGCGAAACCCCCTATTTCATTCAAGAAAGGAGTCATTTCTATATTGCCAAATCGAAAAATAACTCTCTTCTCATCCCAGAACATGGTAACAGCCTCGATCAGTCCCCTGTTGGGTTGAATGTTCAGCAAAGATGGCAGGTTACCCAGTACCCGCCTCACATGGTTTCTGTCACAGGGTAAAAGGTCATTCCACCAGGCAATTTGCAAATGCGGGATATTCTGGACCATACCAAACCTGGGGATTTCGTGCTTCATTTTCTACAAACAAATAAAAGTTAGACCTTTCCCCCTCCATATTCGACTATTTACACAGCAATGATAAATATACTGGCACGTTTTCTCCAAGTAATGCACATAACGTGACAGTGTCCTTTGGAATTATGGAAATCGTGTTGGAATTCGGACAGGGTTCATCTAAGCTGGTTGATACGTCAATGACGTCGCGATCCATACTAGGTTTAACATGATGCATTTACGTTTCAAATCAGAGTGTGGTATCTAGAAAGGTCTACTGGTACTCTCAAGGGGACAACTTGAGAGGGAAAGGGAGGAGATCGTCGATTGCGCCGCTGATCAACTAGTCTACCACAATTAAGCCTTTTCAGTTTAAAAGGGTGTTGTTTTTTAGAAAACTTGGACACTCATCAAGCACCGTTATGTTGATTATAAGCACGAGTGGAGTATGATGCTGGGAGCATGCTTTATGCAAAAATAGTATCACGTTGCCAAATATTGAGATGATGAAAGTGCATAAAAACAGTAAACACTATAAATAGGAGAAAGAAAAGTAAAAGAGAAAGACAAAAGAGAGAAGTCAGTTTAATTCATGAAAATATACAAGATCTTAACTAAATGAAGCAAATAGTGAGATAAGGATCGGAAAGACGTGATATAGCAGTCTTAAACAAGATGAAAGCAACGGAGAGAGCCTGTGCATCTCATAGCAAATAAAGGGAAATGGGGAGGGGATGTACTTGTCATAGAAATTTAAACAAATAAGGGAAAGGAGTTACATTTCATCAAATAATACGTTAATCCACATAAGTGAACTTCATTATGGTAAGAGCCTAAGTGTAAATACCTAGCAGAGTCTCCATGTTGTCGCGCCTTTTTTTCTCGTGAAAGCGGACTTCGACATGTGACAACTCTTTTAAATGGGTACTAAAAGAGAAGAGTCGCCACCTAACGATTTTGTGGTGCGTTAGGGAACCCATTTGCAAATAACTCTATTTTAACTAGTCTGTTTTACCAAAGATCGGGTATGGGCTCAAATAACCTCAAAGAGAATGTGTTAGGCGCTCTTCGAGGTCCACAATTGTGAGTCTCGGCCAAATTTTACACTGTGGGATTATCGAATTGCAATTATCCTAAGTCATCATATAAGTGTTGGAAAACGGGGAGTTTAAACGTTCTATTGTGAACAAGTGTAAAGAAAATCGGGTCAACTATTAAACTTTATAGATAATCAATACAAAGCTTTATAGGTTACAAGGTACAACTTAATTATTCTATATTCAATGACTAAGTGTGAACAATAAACATGTAAAGGAGGGGGGTCCTAAGTTTTTTGGCCTAAAGGATCACCCCGTGCAACATAAATAATACTTTGCAACTCCTTCAGGGTAAGGGTTTCTCATATTATTCAGCGGGAACAAACTATCATCTCCTGCTAACCGATTACTATGTTAAAGTTGTTTACTTAAAGTGCTCTAATTCAATTCTAAGTCGTCTCCTGTGCGTGCGCTACTCGTCCCATACCAATGGTCCAGGAGGTTTTGGACCTACTATTTGGGTGGTTATAGACTCTACTTAGGATTCTTGATGGTTGGCTATAATTGCGTATTTTAGTCTCTTATTTCACTATAATTTACTTCACTTTACTTGTTTTGAGCTTTAATTGGTAGTGTTTTGCACTTATTGTCTATTTTATGCATTGTAGGATTGATTCCGAGTTATGTAGATGTTGTGGAGCTAATGTGAGCTATTTTGAGGTTTGAAGTTTAAGTAAAAGCCCAAGGGATTAAGCCGGGATCATTTTTGGGGGTCGAGGACCAAGTCTGGACGTCAAAATTTGATGTTTGATTCGTACTCTGAGAAAACCCCATTACCGCGGCGCATGGGCTGCCGCGGCTGCCCAATTTCTCCTGCCTGTCAATTGTTGATCTCTCTGAAGATGTCCACTAATGCCCCGTATGGCGCTTTGCCCCATGCGGCGTGCCTGTGTATGTTTTACAATGTAAATGTCCTAGTTTTGGATAGGAAAACGTGATTTCGTCAAGGCCCGACCCTACTTGGTATAAATACATGGAAAAATATTATTTTAGGGACTTTTGACATAATTTAGACCTAAGGAGGCTAAGGAGGAGTTGGAGAAGCAAAATCACAAGGCTTTCATCATTCAATCCTCACTCAAGACCCGAGTTTGGATTGTTTTATATTTTCATATACTTTAAATATATTTCTGATAAATTGCTAAATATCTATGGAGTAGTTCCCTTTAGGATTTGATGGATTTGGTTTATTGATATTTGTTTGTGGATTATAACTCTAATTTTATGTATTGAAGAGTTTTTGAATAATTTAATTGTTGCATCTATAATCACTTGTTCATGTAAACGAGAGAGGCATAACTTGTGAAATCTTTGCATTATATTGTTGGTTGAGTTCATTAATTCTTCTTAGTAATTAGAAGAGGCCAGTTGAATTTTTGATTAAACCTAGTTAGGAGAATAATTGAAAGAGATTTTCCTAAAGACCAATCCACTACGCATTCTTGCATATCTTCATGTGCTTAAATTGGTTCATCTTTTGAGGTTAAGACTTAATCGAGAGAGGAGTTTTTGCTGAAATAATAATCGAGTGAATTCGAGAGACTCACTTGAACATTAGAATCGAATTATCTAGAGTTAGATCCCAAACAATTATCTTCCACCTATCCTATCAAAACCATATCTTCTCCCACTGATAACCTTATTTTCTTACTCATTGTTACGATTGTCACTAGTCAATAGCTTTAGATTCTTAGTTAGTTTTAGTTCTTAATCATATAAATCTCAATTGTTGATTATCTTGGATAGCAATCAATCTAGAAACTACAAGAACGATATTTAAATCCAATCCCTACGGATACGATACTTTATTATACTATATTTGACTAGCGAGCATATTTAAGTGTGTGTTTTGCGCTTGTCAAATTTTTGCATCCTTGCCGCGGATTGGCAATCAATAGTGTGTCAAATAGTTTGTAGTGGTAATTCAAGAAATGTTTCTCTTTTTATTTTAGTTTTCCCTTTTTAAGGTTTGTGCTCGTTGACTGTGTGCAGGCTACAAGTTTAGATTGGTGGATGACTCGAGCCCCTACGAAAGAAGTGTAACCATATGAGCCCGAGATAGAAAAACAACTACGACAGTTGAGGAAGGAAAGAAATCTCACTGAGAAGTTAGAAAAGGTTAGGCAATCCTCAATCAAAGAAACTATGGACGGAGTCGATGATGATATAATAGATTTGGCTACAAGAGAGGCAGCCCAACAATAAGAAAAAGCTGCACGGGATGCTGAGGAAGCAGCTATTAGAGATTCACAGATTATTTATGAAGAAGAGATGGACCAGATAATTGCTTAAAATCAACCCTTGGTTGCAGACCAGTTTGGAAATATAGCTCGCAGGCTTGTGAGACCACATGGCAATTATTCTAGACCAGTCTACAATCAAGACCTATCAAGTAGGAGACCACTTCCAGTTGCAGCTAACAATTTCTAGTTGAAGCAAAGTTTGCTTCAAACCCTTCAAAACGGCTTTGTCTTCATAGGGAATATGAATGAAGATCCAAAAAACCATCAAATGGACTTTGAGGAGATTATGAACACTTTCAATACAATGGTGTGTCATAAGATGCAGTATACTTAAGGGCATTCCCCTTCACACTCAAAGATGATGCAAAGCAGTGGCTTCGAAGCTTGCCTATGGGATCAATTGGAACGCAGGATGCGATGACCAGAAAATTTCTTGATAAATATTTCTCATCAGCTAAGACGGGCAAGTTAAGAAGAAAAATCCATAACTTCTGACAGAAAGAGACTGAAACTGTGTTTGAAGCATGGGATAGGTTTAAGGAGATTTTAAGAAAGTGTCAACATAGTGGAATTGAACTCTAGATGCCACTACAAGACTTTTGGGATGGATGAACATCAGCCTCGCATAGAACATTGAGCAATGCAGTTCGAGGCCCATTGATGAAGAACCCTCCAGAGGAGATAGTTACAATTCTTGATGAGTTATCTGAAGATGCTAATTTGTGCTCCTCTGAGAGTGCTGAAAGAGGAAGATCTACTGGTGTTCACCAAGTTGATGCTAACACATCTGTGCGGGTACAACTTGATTCTATGGTTAAAGGAATACGGAAGTTGACCTTAGCTACAATACAAAGTGAACCTCATGCAGCTTGTGATATATGTGGAGGAGGACATCATACTCATGAGTGTCAAGCCTCAACTGAGGAAGTGAATGTTATGGGTAATTATAACTTTAATGCAATGGGTCAGAAGCACCCACGATTTTTCATGGAGTTGACCTGGGGGTACTGCAAATGCATGGCAACAAAAACAACCCAAAATTTCAGGGACAAGAAGCTCATGGTATTGTGAATCAGCAGATGCTGCAGTTTCAGCCTCAACTACCCAATCAGTCCGGTCAAAAAGATCTCATGAAGGCCTTTATTGTAAATAACTAATGAAATATTTGAAGTACAAGGGGCAGCAATTAGAAATCTCGAAAATAAAGTGGGACAAATTGCAACAATATTATCTGAGAGTTCTAGGTACTCTTCTTACTAATACAAAGAGAAACCCCAAAGAAACAATGAATGATGTAATGTTGAGAAATGGGCAAGTGTTGAAAGATCATACCCCCGTTCAATACGATGTGGAACTTGAAAACGAAAGTGAGGAGCGGCTGAAAAGTGAGGTTGATAGGAAGAAGAAAGACAAGAAGGGAGTTAATAAAAAGAAGAAGGAAAAGAATTAGAAGGGAGGAACATTAAGAGAGAAAGAACATGCCTACTTTACCTTTCCCCCATTAGCTATATATATAAAAATGTGACCGACAGTTTGAGAGATTTCTGGATATACTGAAATAGGTTAATGAAAATTTACCATTCATAAAGGTGCTCTCATAATTTATGCCAAATTCTTGAAGGAGATCCCGACAAAGAAAGGGAAAATAGAAGAGACCACAATGGTCAAGCTCACAGAGCATTGCAGCGTAATCTTGCAAAATAAACTCCCACAAAAGTGTGGATATCCAAGGAGTAATACTATACCTTTCTCTTTAGACACTATTAATTTTGATAAGCCTTCACGTGATTCTGGTATTTCAATTAACTTAATGCCCTTGTCTATTTATAGGAAACTGGATAATGAGATCGGAGAGATAAGGTCAGCACCAATATCTTTGCAGCTGGAAGACCAAACGGCTCTAATACTTGAGGGGATAGTGAAAGATGTGTTGGTTTGGGTAGATAAGTTCGTATTTCCTGTAGATTTATATTGGTGAAGATGGAAGAAAACAAGAGGTTCCCCTCATCCTTGGAAGACCATTCTTAGCAATGGGTAGAAATATATTAGATATATATGAGAGAAAACTAATGCTTAGAGTGGGTGAGGAGAATGTGACTTTTGAGATGAATGTAGCAACGAGGGTGAAAAAGGAAAGACTAGCTGCATATGTTGAGTGGAAAGTGAAGAGTTTGAAAGAGAAGGCTCCAGTGAGTGAGAAAGATAAGTGTGGGGTGTACCCCAACAAGGTTGAGAAGAAGCTGTTTGCCTGGATGTGTGCACTAGTTCGGGTACGAGAAATAGAGCCCGACTTTGACTCAGACTCCGACTAGATATTCCGAAAAGTTTCCTTCACCTTATGCTTTTTAATTGTGTGTCATGTGAATATTCCACAACTTAAAGTACGGGGTGGGGGATATGTTTATGTATATTAGTTTAAGTTTTCTTCTTTATTAGTTTTAGTAGTTAGAGATAGAGAAAAACATTGAAAAACAAAACATGAAAATCTTAAAATTTTCGATTTTCCCGACGATGGATATCATATTGACAGGTTTCTTGAGGAATTAAAGTCTAAGGAAAAAAAGTATTTTCTTTTGAAGGTAGTGTAATAATATCCCCTTTTTCTTTATGTCGCGATTCTTTTCAAAGGGTTTTGTTTGAATCGGGTATAGTTAGTTTTTATTTTTGTTAAGAGTAGGAAACCTTGTGCTATGATTTGAATTGAAAGCAATATCTCTTAACTTTATTATATCTTGAGAATAGTGAGTGATTTAGTTGTGACGCTTAGGCTCTGTTTTTGACAATTGTATTAGTACCTTAAACAGTATTATCTTAACTTTACTTAACTGCTTTGACTAGAGTGTCTTGATGAGTCCAATCCCGAGTGAGTTATGTGTCGTGTGTGTGGTTTTGTATTATTCATTGTATTGAATTTGATGTCTAGAACTTGCCTTGTGCGTTTGCAAAGTGAAATATTAGTTTTATTCAGTCTTGGAAGTGATATAGGCGTTTCTTTGTTGAGCCAGTTATATGTTTCTACCCGCCTAATTGTTATGTATCTTAGTTAACCCCTTTGAGCCTGTAATCCTATTTCTTTGGCAACAACATTGCGAGCCTTGCCATTTATTTGAATTGACCATATATTTGAACCTTTTACCTCTCGCGAGCACTTGAATTTGTATGAACTTTGTAAAAGTTGAAGTATGGGTGGTTGGGTTGGCTTTTGACTGGAACTAATTAAATAAGGAGAAAGGTGCACTATTTTGAAAAAGTAAGAGCCACTTGAATTGAAAAAGAAATAAAAATAATTGTATGATTGTGAAAAATATTCCTTGAAAATTATATCTCTTGATGTAATTGTGCCTAAAGAAGTAGGGATTTGATGTATCTTTATGTGAAGGTGAAGTATGGTTTGACACAAGTGTGGATTTTGAACAGCTAATTGTATGTATTAAAGTGCTTAGGGAGGTGTAGTCACTCTTATATCCAAATGTATCCTACCCATCCCACAACAAACATTGCAACCAAATAAAGTCCTACTTGATCCTTGACTGAATGATCTCAATTAGTAGAGTAGTACACTACGAGCAAGCCTATGGTACATCTTTTGTTGTATATGAATGTTACTTCAGAGAATGAGCGAATCCTTTCTATCTTGAGCTCCTAATTATTCTTGAATTTTATTGTGTGTTGGTACTACTCTCTATTATTGTGTGAGGGCACTTGATTCATGAAGAAAAGGTAATGTCACTAACCTCTGTATTCGAGTAAGTGAGCGAGTTGTGAATAATGTGTAGTACTTATGAGTAAAATCTTGAGGTTAAAATGTTACACTATTGTGCTTAGTCTATTTTAAATATTCTTGGTATGATGAGTTATGAGAGTTGTTTAAAAAAGGTTGTGTCTATGTAAAGTGTAGTTTGATTGCTCGAGGTCGAACAATGGTTTAACTGTGCGGTGTTGATGGTAGGCTATAATTGCATATTTTAATCGCTTATTGCACTCTAATTTAATACACTTTACCTGTTTTGAGCCTTAATTGGTAATGTTTTGCACTTATTGGGTGTTTTATGCATTATAAGATTGATTTCGAGTTATGTAGATGTTGTGGAGCTCATTCGAGCTATCTGGAGCTTTGAAGTCAGAGTAAAAGCCCAAGGGATTAAGTTGGGATCGAGTTCATGGGTCGAGGATAAAGTCTGGACATCAAAAATCGAAGTTTGATCCGTACTACAACAAAACCCCACTGCCACGGTGCGTCGCCCCGTGAGGCGCGCCTGTGTATCTTTTACAGAGTAAATGTCATGTTTCGACTAGAAAAAGGTGATTTCATCTAGGGCCGACCCTACTTGGTATAAATATATGGGAAAACGTTATTTATGGACTTTAGACATAATTTAGACCTAAGGAGGCGTTGGAGAAGCAAAATTACAAGGATTTCATCATTCAATCCTCACTGAAGACCTGAGTTTGGATCATTTTATGTTTTCCTATACTTAAAACATTTGACGGATTTGGTGTATTGATATTTATTTGTGGATTATAACACATTATATGTATTGAAGCATTTTTAGATGATTTAATCATTGCCTGTATATTCACTTGTTCATGTAATCGAGAGAGGCATAACTTGTGATATCATTACATTTTAACTCTTCTTATTAATCAGAAGAGGCTAGTTGAATTGTTTATTAAACCTATTTAGGAGAATAATCAAAAGAGGGTTTCCACATTTTCGTACGCTAAAGTTTCGTCGTAAGTTAATCGACGTAAGTTCGGGAATGAGATTATTTTGAGATTATAAGCATTATGCTATTTCAAATAAGTGACGAGTAAATTCGTGAAGGTGAGAGGGTAAGCAAATCAAAGAAAATAAATTTCGTTTAAGTTTGACATTTGGGGACAAAATACAGCCCGTGCTAAAATACCCGGTATTTATGGACTAGTACCATACAAGGTACCACATGACCTTGATAGTAAGGTGTATAAAGTGTATTAAAAGTAAGTAGTATTATAAGTAATTTGAGATAATTCTTAATCATGTGGATAATTGGGTAATTATTGATTTTTAGTGAGAAATTACCATGTAATTAAGGAATTAAGTGGATAATTATTGGATTAGTGGGGGATTAATGAGTTGATTAAGGATAGGGATAAAAACTTGGATAAGTCTTAGGGAGGCTAACATGGCAGCCCACTATTCTTATTAATGACTCATAAATAATGTTGCAAGGTGGCACATTTTAGAGGGTTTGGTGGCTAGGTCATCACATAGTGGGGCCCACATCCACCAAAGTTGATGATTTGCCGATAGTGGCTGAGATGATATGATGGGATGCCCTAAGAGGCTTGATGATGTTATGTACGCATATACCTATGCATGGTATGACATTTGTAGGTAGGCGTTGATTTACGTACTCATACTACACTTGCTGTATATTTTTCTGTGCAAGTACATATAAGTCTAGTGGCCTTGTGGGCGCAGAGGCGTAGTTATTGCGGCGACTTAGGTGAGCTGCACTCTATACTATGACTCATAGCCAGCAGAGTCTCCTTTAGAGTATTTATATTTTCTTGTCCAATTTGTATTCCGGACAGATGCTGTATTTTATTTTAAATTCCTAGTTGATGCTCATGCACTTGTGACACCGGGTTTTGGCGTGATTATGGGTTGTCCTGTATTGAAATTGTTAACAACATTATTATTCACTTGATAAATTCCATCTTTTACTACATAATTGAAGGAAATATGATTTCAAAAATGTAATGACCCGACTTGTTATTTAAAAAATTTACGCCCCATTCAGTGACTTAAGGTCTCGAGCAGCTTCGCCATATGTATTATGACCCGCGGGTGTGGTCGAGTTTGAATTACTGAAGATTCAAAATTAAATTAAAAGAACAATCCTTAATTTGAAGCTTAAATGGAAAGAGTTGACCAGAGAGTTGACTTTTGAGCAAACGACTCCGAAATAGAATTTTGATGATGTCAATAGCTCCGTATGGTGATTTTGGACTTAGGAGCGTGTCCAGAAAAATTGTTCCGACGCCCGTAGTGGAATTAATCTTGAAATGCCGAAAGTTAAATTTTTGGGAAGTTTGACCGGAGAGTTGACTTTTGAGCAAACGACCCCGGAATAGAATTTTGAGGATGGAAATAGCTTTGTATGATGATTTCGGACTTCGGCGTATGTTCGGATTTGGATTTGGAAGTCCGTAGGACAATTCGACACATTTTGGCAAAAGTTAGAAACTATAAGATTTTGGAAAGGTCCAACCAAAGGGTAAATATTTGATAACGAGGTCAGATTTCGATTTCGGAAATGGGAATAGCTCCATTAAGTCAATTATGACTTGTGTGCAAAATTCTAAGTCATTCCGGATTGATTTGATACATTTCGGCACAAAATATAGAAGTTAGAAGATTTGAAAACTTATAATTTGATTCGATGTGCGATTCGTAATTTTGGCATTGTTTGACATGGTTTGAAGCCTTGACTAAGTTCGTATTGTATTTTGGGACATGTTGGTATATTTGGTTAAGGTTCCGAGGCCTCGGGTTGATTTCGCAAGGTTAACGTATCAATTCGGACATGAAAATAAGCTGCTGGAATATTTTGGGCACCAACATGAACAGTAATTCGCAGAAGCATGAATACTGATTCGCAGAAGCTTAAATAGTGATTCGCATATGCGTGAACAGCAACTGCAAGTGTGTGAACAGTAACCGCAGGGGCGAATCTAGGCAGAATGTTAAGGACCAAAAATTGGTCATTTTGCCATTTTCGTTTTTGGATTTTTGGAGCTCGGATTTGGGCGATTATGGAGGGATTTTTCACAAGCTTGGTTGTGGTAATTGTTCTATATCCTAAAGTGTTTATATTTCATGAATCCGTGATTATATTTATCATTTAATTCAGATTTAAATGGAAGAAATCAAGATTTTTGTACAATCTTCCAAAAATAAAAATTTAAGATTTGGAGGTCGAGTTGTTATCGGAATTTGATAAAATTGGTATGGTTGAACTCGTATTAGAATGAGTGTTCGGATTTCATGAACATTATGTCGGGTTCCGAGGGGCAAGCCCTGCGTTGACTTTTGTTGACTTTTTGGAATAAATGTTTAAGTCGACTTATTATTATCCAGAATTGTTTTCAATGAATTTTAATGATGTTATACAATTAATTTGGTTAGATTTGAGCGGTCCATAGGTCAATTCAAGCAAGAAGACGATTTTGGAATATGGGCATAACTTCAAAAAAGTAAGTGTCTTGCTTAACCTCGAGTGGGGGAATCACCCCTTAGGCATTGAGTCTTATGTGTCATTTGTGAAATGTGAAAAACCGTGTACGCGAGCTGATGAGTACGTACTCGGGCTTATATGTGCAAAATTCATTGAATTAACGTCTTAGGCATTTGTTGAATCCTTGTTGTTGAATTTGTTTTTATATGGTAATTTGATGTGATTGTTACTTGAAATATTTATGAAATTTCGTGAGTATTGTTGGTTTAATATTTCTTGGAAATTAATTCCAATATGAATTTTCTTATGCAAATAATTAATTAAGCAAGTTTAAAAAGAAGTGTTAATATAATTATCTAAATTTGGATTAATGAAAACTTTGCTTTATGTTGAGAAATTTCTATTTCTGTCGATTGATTTTGGGGTGTTATATACATTGTGTGGAGCCCTCGGCTATTTGTTGTGAAATTAATTGATTTGGTTGTGTCTTTGGAATCTTGGTTGTGGCCATTGGGCAAATTGTGATATGATTTGATTTTGTTATGTTGCCGTGATAATTTCCTGTGTAAATTGTTGTGTTGTGTGAGTTATTATTTTGAGAAATTTTTGTGTTGTGTGAGTTATTATTTTGAGGAGATAAGGGTGGAATTTCACCATTGATATTATGTTGGTATAAGGGTGGCATTTCACTGTTGTTGTGTTTGTTGGAATATTGTCTGGGCGGAGCGATAAGGGTGGCTATGAGAGCGATAAGGGTGGCAATAGGAGTGATAAGGGTGGCTATTGTTATTGTCTAGGCGGAGCGATAAGGGCAGCTATAGGAGTGATAATGGTGGCAATAGGAGTGATAAGGGTGGCTATTGTCAGGGATGATCTATGATGATATGGGGTTGTGGTGTTGACGATTTTCATGTGTTTTATTTTTATACCTTGTGCCATTTGTCTTGTTGTTGGTAAATTGATAACAATCTGATTAATGATAAAATAGAAAGCCTGTGGCTATTGCTAGGTGGATTATAAAATGAAATATGGGCACGAGGTGCCGTGAGTAGATAATGAGGATATTTGGCACGTGAATTGTCTGTACAGTTGTGATATGAAATGTGGGCACGAGGTGTTGTGATGAAATGATAATGATATTTGGCACGTGAATTGTCCGTGCAGTTGTGATATGAAATGAGGCCACGAGGTGCCTGAAAAATATGATGATTTAATTATGGGCACGAGGTGCCGTGGAAATATGAAAAATGGGTTGAGACCTCTGTTTACGAAAAATATGAAAATGGGCTGGGACCCGTATTTTTATGATTTTGAAATGGAGTGTCACATGGTGACTTCTTAATTGAAAGAATTATATTCAAAATATTTATTTGGAAGGAGTTTTACTTAGAAAGTATTACATGAAAGAATTGTATTTGAAAGATATTTATTTAAGGAAATTATATTTGAAGATATTTATTGAAAGCATTTTATATTTGAAAGATGTTTATTTGAGGAAATTATATTTGAAAAAGAGTTTTATTCGTAAGAATTATGTGTGAAAGATATTTAATTGAAGAACTTCATTTAACTAAGTGTAAATGTATTTATCAATTGTTGATTTATATTAATGGTGATTTTATTGTCTGCACATCACTGGTTGTTTTATGTTGCCCTTATTGTTAATTGTTTCCTATTATTTTGTATATTATATTGCGCATGTTATTAGACTAGTGACTGTCTTGACTGTACCTCGTCTCTACTCCACTGAGGTTAGTCTTGATACTTACTGGGTACCGACCGTGGTGTACTCATACTATACTTCTGCACATTTTTGTGCAGAGCCAGATATTGGAGACATCGAACTTGAGCAGAGTTAAAGCGGGATTATAATGATTCAAGGTGGAGCTGCTTAGTCGTCACAGTCCCTTAGAGTCTTTTTATTTCATTGTACTGTTAATTTGTAATCAAACAATATTCAATATTCGGTCCTCGTAATCATTCCATGTATTCAGTTAGAGTTCGTGACTCAGTACTAACAGTCTTGGGAGGTTGCATATTGTAATTATTTCCGCTGTTAGTTTCAAAAACAATAGCTTCAAAATGTAATTGAAATCGGCTTTCCTAGTCTTAGAGACTAGGTGCCATCACGACGCCTGTGGTGGGATTTTAGGTCGTGACAAAAAAATAAATACTAAAATGAGAGCCAAATTAAGTATTTATCTTTGGCCTGCCTGACAGCGGCGTCCGGCGCCATCACGACCTTTAATGAATTTTGGGTCGTGATAGTGGGGGTCATTTGGTTGGGCTGCTGAGGGATTAAATGAAGTGTTCTATGTGTTTGGGCATGTAATTTTTGTCCGTAATTAGCCTTGTATTAGGCTATAAATTAAATGTGCAAAATTGGTTTAAAATATTTTATAAAAAATAATTCATAAATAATATAAATATTACTTATGCAGTAAAATAATTGAAAATGATAACTTAACATTATAAAAATATAAAAATGTTATTTTAGTATAAACAATATGAATCATGTAGTTGTGTATAGAATGTAGGCTATTATTGTAAAATTTTACAAATAGCTCAAAATACAAACGTAATCATATGAAATGAAGTAAAAATGTTATAAAACATATATGTGGGTGTAAATAATAAATTTCTATGATTAAGTCACTGTACAATAATTTAAAAGGCAAGTTAATAAATATTTGAACAATTTAAATGCAATAAAATCAGTATTAAAGGCTTAAAAATTAAGGAACATTATATAAAATAATTATGTGACTATTGTAAATTAGTGATGATGGAAAAAATGATATTTCGATAGTATTTATGATATTTATAAAACATGAGGTTAATATTGGGTATCAACAGTTACTAAAAACCAAATCCAATCTCAAGTATTAATCACGAGTCTGGCGAGACGAACGACCTGATCCCATAGGAAATGTGATACTCAGTACTGCCGAGGAGAATGACCCGGTCCCATAAGAATAGCGTTACCAAACTACCGAGGTGAACGAAATCCCATAAAAGTAATTTACAACAGTGCCGATGCAAACGACCCGATCCCATAAGAGTAGAGAAACTATCTCGCTCACGGAAGTACATGCGAGTCAAGAAGACACGAATCTATAGCATAACAAGTATTTCATAATTTTCCAAAGTAAGAGGCTCAATCAATATTTTTATTCTAACCTCAATCTCAGTCATAAATTAAGGAAATCAAGTGCGCATGGTAAATACAAATAGCACAACTAAGGCATGATGTGAATCTAAGTCTACCAGACATAACTTAAATATAGATACATACGGACTCTCGTCATCTCATACGTAGCTCCTCACAAAAATTAGCACACAACAATTAATACACCTAAGGGGATAAATTCCCTCTTATAAGGTTAAGCAAGAGACTTACCTCGCTTCCAAGTTCACTATCCGGCTCTTTAACCTCACTAGGACTCCTCAAACGACGTCGAGCAATCCAAAACTAATCAAACGTCGTATAAAATAATCAATATATGCTCAAAAGTTAATAATTTAACTACTAAACTAATTTCCCAACGAATTTCGGAAAGTCTATAAAAGTCACCCCCGGGCCCACGTGCCTGGATTCCGAACATTTTCGAAGATAAATGTTACTCATCGAACTCAAATATTTAATTTATTCCCAATTCCATAATTAGAACCCTTCATCAGCCTTCATCACAATCGCGGGACAACTTTCGCGATCGCGATGCACACCAGCAATTTCAGCCAAGTTCATACTTGCTCCAGGTTGTCCAAAACACACCCGAGCCACCCGGAACCCCGTCTAAATGAACCAACAAGTCCATAAACATATTGCGGACTTACTAGAAGCCTCGGAACACATACAACAAGACCACAATAAAGAATCTCACCTCAAAACCTTATTAATCAACTTCTAAGCTTCAAACTCATTTCAAGAAACTCCTATAGTGTCGAAACATACTTAGACAACTCGGAATGACGCCAAATTTTATGCATAAGTCATAAATCACAATACAAACCTATTAAAAAGCTTGGAATTCCAAACAGACATAGATACACAAAAATCAACTTCAAGTCAAAAAACCTTCAAAATGCGAACTTTCACCAATAAGCTTTGAAACGCTCCCGACCCACCTGAAACTTAATCCGAACATATGCCCAAGTCTAAAATTATCATACGAACCTATTGGAACATTCAAATCCCAATTTCGAGGTCGTTTACTCAAAGAGTTCACTCAATTCAAACTTCGCCACCTTAGGCACGCTGAATAATATGAGCAACCCCTGCCTTAAGGGAGTTGCGAAGTATTATTTATGTTGCACGGGGTGATACTTTAGGCTAAAATACATAGGACCCACCCCCTCCCCTTTATTTAGATGTTGGTTATCTACACTTAGTCCTTTACATAGACCAATGTAGTTGTATCCTTGTAATCATTAATGATTTGTACCAATACTCATGTGTTATGATAAGACTCTTCGACTTCTATATTTCCTTTGGTTTATTTGATCACCTAGGCTAATCACATAATCTTCATAATACCATATTCGGCCGGGACCCACAGTTGTGGACCTCGAAGAGTGCCTAACACCTTCTCTTCAAAGTAACATGAGCCCTTACCCGATCTTTGGCGACACTAACTAGTCAAATAAAGTGATTCGCAAATAGGTGCCCTAACACACCTTAAAATCATTAGGTGGTGATTATTCTCTTTTAATGCCTCCTTTAAAAGAGTTGTCACACGTCAAAGCCTGCTTTCACGAGAAAACAGGGAGCGAAAGAATGGAGACTCTGCTGGGGATATACATAGGCCCTTACCATGACGAACTTGACTTATGTGGATTACTTTCCTTATTTTTCTTCATTTGTTTTAAACTTCTATGACATGCACATACCTTCCCTTATTCACCTTTATTTGTTTTAAATTGCTATGACATGCACATCTCTTACCTTCTTCTCCTTTATTTGTTATGACATGTATGATCTCTCTCTATCTCCTTCATTTTGTCTAAGACTGCTATATTATGACCCTCCCTATTTCCCTACCCGCTTCATTACGTTCCCGCATATTTTCATGAGCTAAACTTACTTCTCTCTTTTGTCTTTCTTTTCTTTCCTCTTCTTTTCATGTTCGCCTTTACTATGTTATTTACTGCTTTTATGTACCTTTATCATGCAAATACTACCGTATCATACTCCACTCGTACCAATTATCAACATAGCGACGCTTGATGAGTGTCCGCGCTTTCCTGAAATCACCCTTTTTAAATTGGAAAGCCTTATTTGTGACAGACTAGTCGATCAGCGGTGCAGTCAAAGGTCCCATGGATTTCCTTCTCAAGTTGTCCACTTGGGAGTGCCGGTCTATACCCTTCTAGAAACCCCACTCCAATTTGAAATGTACATGCATCATGCTAAACGTAGTACGGGTTGAAGCGTTATTGACGTAACAATCTGTTTAGATAAACCTTGTCCAAAGTCCGAGAGGATTTTCATAATCTCAAAGGACACTATCATGTTATGTGCATTACTTGGATAAAATGTGCCAACATGTTGATCATTATTTCGTAAGTAGCCGAATCTGGAGGGGGAAAAGGGTTAACTTGTTTTGTTTGCACAAATGAAGCACAGAATCCCCAGGGTCGGCATGGTCTAGAGCATCCCGGCTTTTCTACTTGACTAGTGGAAACACCTTGCACCTTGTGACAAAAATAATGTGAGGAGAGTACTTAGTGACCTACCATATTTGTTGAACATTCAACCAAATAGGGAACTGATCGAGGTCGCTACCATGTTCTGGGATGAGAAAAGAGTTGTTTGTCGATTTGGAAATATAGAAATGACTCCTATCCTAGAAGGAATAGGGGGTTTCACCAAATTACTATGGGATAGTCCTGGACTACTGGTGACAGAAAATTGCAGCCCCCGCGGTTTTCTGAAAATGTTGGGTTTTAAGAAGAATGATGAACTGCTATGTCTAAAGAAGTCATACATACCTTTTGACTTTCTCTACGAGCGTTATGGGCATAACAAATCATATCACCTTCATCACGACGAACTAGCCATTACTTCCTTAGGATGGGTGCATCGCCGAGCTTATATGTTCATCTTCTACTTCTTGGGGTTGTTGATATTTCCAATGCAAGGAGGAAGTATTCATACTCGCTTAGCCATGGTTGCTAGGACTTTAATGGACGGCATCGAAGGGCACACTTACACTATCAACCCTATGAGCTTAGCTGAGATATATCGTGCTCTGGATCGGTGCAAGAAGGGATTCAGACACTTTGATGGTTGTAATCTACTGATACAAGTTTGGCTGCTGGAACACTTCTAGAGGGGAGAGTACCATCAAGAGCTTATACGAAGGCCACTGAATGACTATATATCCAATCATCACCCAAAGAGAATGATGTTTATTCCAAAAGAGTTTGCAAAGCCTGGAAATGTTGTAGCTTGGGTGCGTGTTTTCAGCAATCTGACAGACGAGCGGGTGCATTGGATGTTTGAATGTTTCCTAGTAGTGAGTTCATCATCAGATCAAAGGGGACTAGTCACTTGATGATGATCGGGCTATNTATATATATATATATATATATATATATATTATGTGATGATCTACCTATCAAATGAAAGATCTTCGAGTCTACTTTCCAATGCTTCAAACCGTTCGTCATTCGGATATTCCTACAAGAAGTTATGATCAAATACCCAAAGGTTATCCTGTAGCTCGCTACAGAGCTCGCGAGGCCGGGTGTAAGATCAGGCTTTAGCCTGGCGAGGCCAGGTGTAATACCAGGCTTTAGCCTGGCGAGGCCAGGTGTAATAACAGGCTTTAGCCTAGCGAGGCCAGGCCTATCGCCTGGTTCGGAATTTTTGGAGTATCCATTCTTTTATTGTTATAACCCGACCCAACTTCGATAAATAAGCCTTGAAGCTCATTTTGGAGCAAAAATCTGATATTTTTACAGAGAAGAGAGACTGTTCTAGAGAGAGGAAGAAGCTCAAGTACTTTGTTCATCAAGATCTTGTTCAAGCTTTTAAATCCAACAAAGAAATATCACAAGATCTTCACCCAAGAGGTAAGGTTATAACCTCTAGTCTTCAATTTCGAGTTTGGGTAAAGATGAATGATTAAGAGTATGATTCTTGGGTGTAATAGTATCATTTATATATATCAACAAGGTTTATGGAAAGATTGTTGAGTTCAAATGGGTATAGATTGGGTTGAAAATGGTAGAAATCTTCAAGACTTTAATTGAAGATTTGAGGGTCGAGTTGATGTCAGAATTTCATGAATTGTATATGGTTAGACTCCAGAGAGGACGAGGATTATTATTCTGCCATTTTTGACTGGTTTCAAGACGTGGGCCCGGGGGCCGGATTTTGGCCGATTTCGGATTTTTGGCCTATTTATGTAGTTTTTCCGTTGGAATTCGATTCTTTAGCCTATGTTGATAGTATCATTCTGATTATGGATAGATTTGGAGCTTTTGGAGATCGAGTCCAGAGACGAGGGCATCCCGGAGTAGGATTTTTATATTGTTAAGGTAAGTAACAGTTTTAAATCTGGTCCTGCGGGTAAGAAACCCCGGATTTTGATTTCATGTGATTATTGTTTTTGGAGGTGACGCACATGCTAGGTGACGGGCGTGTGGGCATGTACCGACGGGATTGTGACTTGGTCCGTCCCGTAGCAACTATAAAGTTGAATATTTTTATGGAAATTATATGATACTTATATGTTTTAGAAAGAATTTCTGTAAATTGGGTTGGATGCCATGTTTGAGCCTTGTGCCAGTGTTGTTTGGACCCTTAGGGGCTTTTTCTTACTATTCTCTCATTGTTTTCGATTGAAAATCTATACTCAGTCATGTTTATACTTGTTTACCGCATAACTCAGTTTTTGTGACTCTATTTTTGATGCATATAAATATTATGGGCCGAATGCCCTATTTTACTGAAATGCCCGAGTAGCTTGAGAGGTTTATGATTGAGTGAGGCCGAGGGCCTGATTGTGAGGATATTTTTGGGATCGGGCTGCACGCCGCAGCAGGCCATGTTGGCTTTATATATATTATATTATTGCACGTGAATTGGCCGTGCATATCTATATATTATACTACAGCACGTGAGTTGGTCGTGCAGATCTATATATTATACTGTTGCACGTGAGTTGACCGTGCAGATCCAGATATTATTATAGCACGTGAGTTGGTCGCGTGGATCCAGATATTATTATTGCACGTGAGTTGGTCGTGTGGTTCCTTATATTATTATTGCACGTAAGTTGGCCGTGCATCACGTGAGTTGGCCGTGCGGATCCAGATATTATTATTGCACGTGAGTTGGCCGTGCGGATCCAAATATTTATATTATGGCACGTGAGTTATCCGTGCAGTACGTGAGTTGTCCGTGCTTATAGCGCTTGGGCTGTAGGAGCCTCTCATGAGTCTGTACATCCCCAGTGAGCGCGGGTTCCCATTAAGTGAGGGCTGGGAGCCCAGGGAGTGATGAGGGCTGGGAACCCAGGGAGTGATTGTTGTTCTGAGAGGTTGTACTTAAATTTCATTTGTTGTTGCATTTAGTTGCTATCTGTCATTATTGTGAAATCTCTAAAAGATTGTTGATATACAGATTACATGAACATGAACTGTATAAAAATTGATTTGACATTAAACTGCCAGATTGGATAGCATGTCTATTCTTTGCTGGGATTACTGGAAATGAACCATAATTGTGTAGCTCGTTACTATCCTCAGTTCCTTATTTATTATTGTTACTTGCTGAGTTGGTTGTACTCATACTACACCCTGCACTTCGTGTGCAGATCTAGGTGTTCCCGGACATAGCGGGTGTTGATTCTTCCGTACAGCTGACTTTTCAGAGATTCAGAGGTAGCTACCGTATTTCGCAGACCTTGTCTCTCCTTCCCTTCTCTGTATTACTGTAATGTTTGGTCTTAGACTATTGTAGACCGTACTTTCCCAGATTTATATTCATATTAGATGCTCATGTACTCAGTGACACCAGGTTTTGGGGAGTGTTCGTATTTGTATTTGGGAGATTTTATATTGTATTTAAATATTATATTCTCAAACTTAAAAGAAATTATGGCTTAGTGACACTAACGGCTTGCCTAGTATCGAGATAGGCGCCATCACGACAGGTGAGATTTTGGGTCGTGACAAGTTGGTATCAGAGCTCTAGGTAACATAGGTCTCACGAGTCATGAGCAGGTTTAGTAGATTCTTGCGGATCGGTACGGAGACGTCTGTACTTATCTTCGAGAGGTTGCCGAGCCCTTAGGAAAATTTCACTTTCTTGTATTCTATCGTGCAGAATTGATTTATCTTGAAACATAACTCTTTGAATTCCTTCCACGCATTTGTATGCGCACATGAGCGCTCGGTATCAGCTGTGGATCACGACTTGTTATTTCATGAACGAGGTTCGAAATGTTATTCTGTGTTTTGGTGATGGGCCAGTCTGGAGGACTTGAGGCCAGGATTAGACCGCAGCTTAGGCTAGGTAGTTTCGGTTGTATGAACTTGTACAATTTGACTCATATGTCCGTTGGTAGTGTCCCTACGAGTGGAATTTGTAGCTCGATGAATGGCTGGATGACCATATGATGATTTTTTTGTGACCACGGGATGTATTCAGATGGTTAAGGGATGTAAAAAGAGACTATTGGGTATTTGATTTCTATCTCGATTTGACATGGAGTCTCGAGTTATGAATGTGTTGAAGAATCTTTTATGTGGTGTAATTGTGGAACAAATTGAATTTTCGTGTCTTGTTGATGCGTTCAAACTCATGAAGGCTAAGTGATTACATAGGAGTTGTGGGAGTAAAAAGGGTATATAAAGATGCCAGTTTAAGGCTAAACATGCGGGGTATCACTTGCGGAATAAACTACAGAGGTGTGATCTTTATAATGTTGTGTGGAGAATCTTCTTTTCTACCAGTAGGGTAGGTGTATTGGGATTTGGATTTGAATCTGGTTGAGAAAGTTGACTTGACTGTCACGAGAATAAATGCGAACTTAGCGGATACTTGAGGTAATTATGGTTGGTGTGTCTTGATCTTGAGAAGAATTTTCATTGAACTGACTGTAGTATTATGGCAGTAATAAAGTATGGGTATTGTGAGTTATGAAGTGTTTTAATCTATGGCTTTGAGCCAAGTGGGGGAGCCTTCTATTGACAATTCAATTCATGGTTATGTGTCAAATATGTTTTTGTTTTGGTCTGAAGTATACTTGGGAATCGGTGATGACTTGCATAGGTGGAGTTCGAGAATGAGTCGAGTAAGGAAATTTCTAGATATGGGTTATATTGCGTTTTATAAGTATATAAAAATCGTGAGGTGAGTGAGTTGTTATTTGTGAATGATGTAGTGCGCACGGAGTATGAATCTGATAGATGGTATTAAAGTAGAGTTACTCCTTTGAGTGTTGTTGTGCTAATGGGGAACATGTCTTTTGCCCCATTTGGGCGGTGTAATGTGGATTTGAACAAAGGGGGCGACTCTCGAGAAAGTTCCAATAGATTCAAGATTAATATGTAACAATTGAGAATTTTTGGCGGATTTGTTTATGGCTAAAATATGAGATTTAAGTTGGATGGTGTCGAGACTTGTGCCATTTTTGTATATCATTAGGGATTTTATATTTCGGTATCAGGAAGGTGAACAAAATGGCCTTAGAATCTAATAAGGTATTTTCAGAGTGGGTGTTTCGGTTGTGGTATTTATAAGGGTAATTATGATGTTAAGAGACTCTACAGATGTTTTGGTGGCAATATTCTTGGGTTTTGGTGACCTACGTGGCTTGGTCGAGTTAGAGGAATTTAGTTCTAATATCTTACTTATGTGCAGATGAATTTCAAAGTATTCTTGACGGTTTGAACCAGATATTCTCTACCGGTGTGGGAAACATGTTGTATATTGTGATTTTCTCCTGGAAGGAAGCGAGAGAAGGGTTTCTAACTACCCGGGTATGTAATTTGCCGGTGACTCAGAGTTGATAATGAGATTCTTGTGCCTTTCACATGGTAGATATGGTGTGTTGTGCGGGATTTAGATTTACACGCATAAGGTGGTAGTTCATTCTTGAAAGAAAGATCACGAATTTTGGACAGAATGGTCATTTTCAGATATTTAGAGGAATGTTATAATTGCCCGAGGATCCTTGAGAAGGGTGTGCATTTCAGAAGGCGCGTTATGTTTTGACTTACGGATATTCATCAATATTGCAGTACCCACCTGGGTTATAGACTGCTAATATACAAATTATTTCTATGTGGCACGAAAGAATTATGAAAGTATTCGTCATGGAAAGATCGTGAAAAGAAGACGTGTTAGTCATTCTAGTGCTGGAGTTGGGATCAGTTACGGTGATTTATGTGTTTGATGAATTTGGGGACTGGGAGTTCTCAGAAGTATATTATTTCAGGTGCGGCCTGTTTGAGGTGAGTATTTTAATTTTTACTCAGTAGAGGCACTAGTTGCATTAATTAATTGTGATAGCTACACGCTATAAGTGTGCATATATGCGGGGTTTGAGCCAATGTGCGGGCATCAAGGCAAGTACTCATACTCGAAAGAATGCTTAGGCTATGATATGCCTAGAGTTGACTGTTGAGCGTAAAGTTATAATGTTTCTCATGTTCGTACCTTTGTTGAGAACTATCTGGGTTACATTTGAGGTTTAAAAGAGGTTAATTCCCCTGAATAAATGGGTAGTTACTATTTTTGCGTTAACATGCCAATTTGAAGTGTAACACTAGACTTTGCACATGCTTACGCTATGGCGCGTTATTTATACCAGTCCAGGAGCATGTGAATCTTATTTCATGTATCACATACATGTGTCCTTATTTGATTGCTCCTCTATGATATGCTTGGACTGGAGGCCTGTGACCATGCCTGGCGGATTACGTTATTGATACGATAGCACGTGAGTTTTCCGTGCGAGTGATGTTAATGTGAGCTCTAAAAGAGCTGGTTACTGTTATTAAACTTGTGTGTATCGGTTGTACAATATATAATGAGATTATAGCATTACAGTGGTGGTGGTTCTTGTTGAACTTACAATACGGTTCTCTACTTTGAGATATTATCCATTTTTGGGTACAAAGTTGCGCAGTTGTAGATTGAGTTGTATTGGTGTGGCATGTCAATCGGATAGTTGTGTTTAATAATATAAGGTCATTGGACCAAGAATGGATACTATTAGGTTGGATTCCGTTATATTGGGAGGAACATATTGAAGGTCGCATAGAAAGTGATTTTATCTGGGACTATGGTTATGGCTGGATACAGCCTGCTCAAACTTATATAGTGTGTAGATGTGAGATTCGGGTATTGAAAAGAATTCTGGATGTTAGAAATTTGGCTCCATGGTTTTTGGGCTAAGGGTAAATTAACGATTTCCAGTTATGTTGTGTGGTCAGGCCTATAAAGAATAGGGTGACGTGAGATCACCCCCGAGTACGTGCGTGGTAAGATGGAATAGTGATGTAGTGGCTTGGAAACAACTCTTGGCACGTTCAAGGACGAACGCATGTTTAAGTGGGGGAGATTGTAACGACCCGACCGGTCGTTTTAAGCATTTACGCTCCTTTCAACTATTTGAAGTATTGAATAGCTTCCTACGAGGTATTATGACTTGTGTAAATTATTGTTACACCCTATATTTCCGTACGTAAAAATGCATCGTAAGAAAACTAATGTAGGACCAAAATGAGATAATATTTAAAAGTATATAAATTAAGTTAATCATGTTACCTCTGAGGTTACAAATATTGAAGATCATGAACAAGTACAAAGAGGGTTGGACAGTTCAGAAGCTAAAGCAATTGAAGAAAATAATATTTCGTCGAAAGTCAACAAGTTGGGAATGTTATAACATGTACCTTTGGGGTGAGAATAGGGTGCTTAACATGATAAGGAGATTAGNTTTCGTCGAAAGTCGACAAGTTGGGAATGTTATAACATATACCTTTGGGGTGAGACTAGGGTGCTTAACATGATAAGGAGATTATGTTATGATTTATATTAGTCGTATGACATCCGTGTGTTATGTTTTGAAGTCAAGCGAGTTGTGGAACAAAAGTCGATGAAAGTCATCACAAGTTACATTCATAAGTTTTACTGAAACTTTGGGTCAACTGTAACTGACATTTTCTCCCAATATACTTATATTTATGGGGTGTTCCACCCATCAAATTAAAGATATATGAGTCTATTTTCTAAAGTATTAAACCTTTTGTCAATACGATATCGGAGTAGAGATATATGGGCATGTTTGCGATACTGCGCAAGCTGCTAGGTGGCAAGTAGGTGTGTCACCTACTTGCTTAAATGAAAGCCCAAAGATGGGCCATTTCGGGTCGTCCAAAGAGGCCTTTTAAGGGCCTATTTTCTTCCTATATTAGACTTAAAATAGAGCATAATAACCAGACATAAGCTCTGCAAAGAATCCTCCCAAA
>AWOL01S0053848.1:0-10873 GCA_000715115.1 Nicotiana otophora | reverse complement strand
ATCTTTTTGTTGACTTAGTGGAAATCTCCTTCCATTCCCTTATCGCCTCCATGTTCACTTTGTCCTGCTCNTTCATTTTATCTTTCCTATATTGAAATGTAGAATCCATAGTCATACAGAATTACCGCAAGTCCCGACACCATCTAGTGTAAATAACCGATTCTGGCGATATACAAATTCCAAAAAATTTTCAATTGACACATATACATTTTGAATCCATTAGAACCCTTTTGAAAGTCATCGACTCTGCTCAAATCTAAATTGCACCACCTGAACGGGCCGAAAGACACAAGCCCCGTTAGTACTCCAATCTTTTTGTTGACTTAGTGGAAATCTCCTTCCATTCCCTTATCGCCTCCATGTTCACTTTGTCCTGCTCCAGATGTTTATCTTCAGACTCGAACACCCTTTTGCGTAGCCTCTTATACTTAACTTGTGCCTCGGCCACTTCGTCTATAATTCTATCCTTTAGATTGACTCCTGGCTTGACGTCTCCTGCTACGTCGTCTTCCAGCGATGATAGATAGTAGTACAAATGACCAGCGTGATACCTGTCTGGCTTGATAGTTTCTCCTTCCACAATGATCTTTTAGTTCCACATATGTTGCGCCTCGAACTGGAATGGAATGACTTCTCACTTGAAATCTACTTTGTACTGGACCATGTTGGAAACCCGAGGTATGACTTGTTTCCTTCCAGGTTATCTCATTACCCTTATAGGAGCGTAAGGATAGATGCCTCACAACCCGATCAGTACCAAATGAGTAGTTCCCCTTGACCTGATGATGAACTCGCTACTAGGAAACCATTCAAACATCCAATGTACTTGCCGGTCTATTAGATTGCTGAAGAAACACACACAACTTACAGAATTTCTAGGCTGTGCAAACCTGTCCGGAATAAACATCATTTTCTTTGGGTGATGGTTGGCTATGTAGTTATTTAGTGGCCTTCACAGAAGCTGTTGACGATACTCGCCCCTCTGAAAGTGCTCCAGCAGCCAGACTTGTAGCAATAAATTACAACCCTCAAAGTGTCTGAATCCCTGCTTGCACCGATCTAGAGCGCGGTACATCTCAGCTAAGATCATAGGGATGATAGTGTAAGTTTGTCCCTCGATGCCATCCATTAAGGTCATGGCGACCATGGCTAAACGAGTATGAATCCTTTGTCCTTTCATTGGAAATATCAACAAACCCAAGAAGCAGACCAAGAACACATAAACTCGGCGGTGCACCCATCCCAAGGAAGTAATAGCTAGTTCATCATGGTGAAGACGATATGACTTGCTATGCCCATAACGTCCGTAAAGAAACTCAAAAGGGATGTATGATTTCTTTAGACAGAGCAGTTCATCATTCTTCTTAAAACCCAATATTTTCAGGAAACCGCGGGGAGTACGATTCTCTGGTACCAGTAATCCCGGACTATCCCATGGCAGCTTGGCAAAACCTCCTATTTCATCTAGGAGAGGAGTCATTTCTATATTGCCAAATCAGAAAATAACTCTTTTCTCGTCCCAAAACATGGTAGCGGCCTCGATCAACTCCCTATTTGGTCAAACGTTTATCAAATATGGCAGGTCACCAAGTAATCTCCTCACACGATTTTTATCACAAGGTGCAAGGTCTTTCCACCAGTCAAGTAGAAAAGGTGGGATGTTTTGGACCATATCGAACCTGGGGATTTCGTGCTTCATTTTCAACTTGATCAACTTGTTGGCACATTTTCTCCAAGTAATTTACATAATATGATAGTGTCCATTGGGATTATGGAAATATCGTCGGACTTTGGACAAGGTTCATCTTAGTGGGTTGTTACATTAACAACACTTCAACCCGTACTAGGTTTAGCATGATGCATGTACATTTCAAATTGGAGTAGGATTTCTAGAAGGGTCTAGACTGGTACTCCCAAGTGGACAACTTGAGAGGGAAAGGCATGGGACCATCGAGTGCATCGCTGATCGACTAGTCTACAGCCAGTAAGCCTTTCCAATTTAAAAGGGTGATTCCAGGAAAGCATGGACACTCATCAAGCGCCGCTATGTTGACAATTGGCACGGGTGGAGTATGATGTAGAGCATGCTTTATGCAGAAATAATAACATGTTGCCAAGTATTTGCATAATAAAAGTACGTAAAAGAAGTAAATAAAATAGTGAAGTGCACATGAAAAGAAGAAAAGAAAGACAAAAGAAAGAAGTCAGTTTAGCTCATGAAAATGTGCGAGAACGTAATGAAGCATGTAAGGATATAGGAATGGGAGAGTCATAATATAGCAGTCTTAGACAAGATAAAAAGAGATGGAGAGCGGTCATAGCAAACAAAGGAGAGTAAGGGAGGGGATGTGCATGCTATAGCAAATTTAAACAAATAAAGATGAATAAGGGAGGGGATGTGCATGCTATAGCAAATTTAAACAAATAAAGATGAATAAGGGAGGGGATGTGTATGTCATAGAAATTTTAAAACAAACAAAGGTGAATAAAGAAAGGGATGTGCATATAATAGTAGTTTTAAAACAAATAAATAAAACAAAGCATTCCACATAAGTCAAGTTCATTATGGTAAAAGCCTAAGTATCCCCAGTAGAGTCGTCATGCTGTCGCGCCCCATTTTCTCGCGAAAGTGGGATTCGACGTGTGAAAACTCTTTTAAAAGAGGTATTAAAAGAGAAGAGTCGCCACCTAATGATTTTGATGTGCGTTAGGCAACCTATTTGCAAATAACTCTGTTTGACTAGTCAACGCCACCAAAGATCGGGTAGGGGCTTAAATTACCTTAAAGAGAAGGTGTTAGGTTCTCTTCGAGGTCCACAACTATGAGTCCCAGCCAAACTTTAGACTACGTGGATTATATAGTTAAGCTAGGTGATCAAATAAATAGAAAGGAAGTTCAGAAGTCGTAGAGTCTTGTTAAAACATATGAGAGTCGACATAAATCTCAATAACTACGTAGGTACAAACCACGTTGATCTATGTTAAGTATGGATAACATGCACGTAAACAAAGGGGGTCCTAAGTTGTTTAGCCTAATGGATCACCCCGTGCAATATAAATAATACTCTGCAACTCCCTTTAGGTAGGGGTTGCTCATATTATTCAGCGGGCACATGCTATCATTTCCTGCTACCCGATTACTATGTTGAAGTTTCAGATGAGGTTCAGATCATTCTTGTTTCATGTTGAATTGCTGAAGAGGAGATGATTCTGGTGTTGCGCACCTGCGGTTGAATTTGTGTAGGTGTGATGGTCGTAGAAGCGATAAAGGAGTCGCAAGAGCAGAAGCGGAACCGTAAGCAAAGCTCCACAGATGTGAGAAGTGGACCGCACCTGCGGAAGCAGTGCCTTGGGTCGCAGGGGCGAGGTATGGCACAGGTGCGATGGCAGAGCAACACCTGCGGGCGCGCATGTGCGAAGTGGTGTACCGCAAAAGCAATGGCTGCTGAGTTTGGTTTGTTCGCAGAAGCAAAGATTGGGCCGCATGTGTTGGTCCGCAGATGCGGAAATTTTGTTCGCAAATTCGATAATCTCTGGGCAGAAGTTATATTTTCCAGGGTTGGTCATTTTATTCCCATTTTGAGACTTGGAGCTCGATTTTGGGCAACATTGGAGAGGAATTTCATCACAAGGATTTGGGGTAAGTGTTTTATACTCGGTTTGGATTATATTTCGTGATTCTATGTTCGTTGTTGGTAATTGGACTATGAATTTTAAAAAGAAATTGGGGGTTTTAGCCTAAAGTTTTATAGAGTGAGTTTTTGAGTTTTGAATATCGATACGGAGTCGGATTTGGATGAAACTAGTATTGTTTGACTCGTAATTGAATGGTTTGTCGGATATTGTGAGTTTTGTCAGGTTCCGAGGTGCGGGCCTGGGTTTGACTTTTTGGTTGATTTTGGGCTTTTGAGTAAAGATTTGACCTTTATCGATTGGGTTTATTTCCTTTGGAATTATTTGATGTATTTGAGTTGTTTTTGGCTAGTTTCGAGTCGTTCGGAGGTCAGTACGCACGGGATAGCACTTTTGGAGCATCTCTTGGCTTGCTTGGTATTGGATTTGGCTTGTTTGAGGTAAGTAACACTTCTAAACCTGGTACTGAGAGTATGAACTCCTGAATATACGTGGTATGTGTTTGGTGTTGAGGTGACGCACATGCTAGGTGACGGGCGTGCACCGTATGAATTATGACTTGGTTATTGCTGTGGTACTGTGTAGTTACCTAATCTTATTTGTATCCATGAAATCTCAACGTGCTAGAGTAATTGAGCTGTGATCCATGTTAGAACCATGTCTAGGCTATATGCTTATCCTGTTGGGACCCACTGTGGTCATTTCTGCTTTTGAGTTATTTGCTTACATTGCAATTACATACTCAGTCATACTCATTCATTGCATATCACATCTCAGTCTCTGTTACCATTTATTGATACATCACACCATCATTTTGGGCTAATTTTCATGATATTGTGAGCCCGAGAAACTGGAGAGATTGACGACTGAGTGAGGCCGAGGGCCTAATGGTGATGATATTGATGGGATCGGGTGGCATACCCGCAACAGGTATTATTGATTTATGATGGGATAGGGATGCACGCCGCAACATGATTAATTGATTTATGCCATGATGGGACTATTATAGCGCTTGGGCTGAAGGATCCCCTTCGAAGTCTGTACACCCCCATTGAGCACAGGTACGAGTGTCGAGTGCGAGTGTGAGTGCCGAGTGTGAGTGCCGAGTGCGAGTGCCGAGAGCGAGTGTCGAGTGAATGGGAGGACTGAGTGAATGTGAGGACTGAGTGACTGGGAGGACTGAGTGATTTGGTACTCTGAGAGTATGCGTATGGTTTTATCACTGAGTTGCATTGCCTTTGACATGCACACTTGACATACAGGAATATAGATGCATTTTTCTCATGCTGTACGGTATCACGTCATTCATGATTTTTCATACACATTGACATGTAGGCATAGAAATGTACTTTCCTCATGCCATTTAAAAATGAAATATTTACCTATTGAAAGTTTCAGGAAAAATCACAGTTTTACAAACGTGCACATGTTTTGGTGATTTCAGTAAAAGATTTAGGTTTTCACTGATATACTTGAAAAACATGCCTATTTTTCGAAACTTTGAACGAGCTGAGCACTATATCTCTGAGTTACTTATTTTATCACTTTTATTATGTTGTTATGAACTGTTGTTGGCTACTGGTGTTGGATTCCGACCTTTATTTCAGCTCGTCACTACTTTCAACCTAAGGTTAGATTTGTTACTTATTGAGTACATGGGGTCGGTTGTACTCATACTACACTTCTGCACCTTGCGTGCAGATGTTGTATGTTGTTGTAGCTGCGTACAGTGGGAGTTGGATCTAAAGATGCACCTGTGTTCCGGCCATAGCTGCCTCTCGACCTTGGTTGCTTTTGAATTTTAATCTGTTCATGTATATTTCAGACAGATGATGTACTTTATTTCATACCAACTTTGTAAATTCTAAATCTTAGAAGCTCATGATTTGTACTACATGTCCTTGGAAAATTCTTGTATAAAAGTAGTTGTATTATCATTCTTTTCTTAATAAATCTCATAAAACTGGATAGTTGTTAATTGTCTTACCTGAAGGGTTGGGTCAGGAGCCATCACGACTAGTTGGATTTTGGGTCCTATTATTCCTTTGTTTTTCAAACAAAGTGTTCAATTCCGACCAAAATCGGTCGGTATTATTAAAATATTTAAAATTTAATATCAAAAATTCTGACCGAATTCGGTCGGTAAATTTAAATTTTTGGGAAATCAATTGAACATTTTCGACCGACTTCGATCGGTAGACGGTCAGTTTTCTGGGTAAGGTTTTGGCAAAATACAACTAATTTATAGTGTAACGACCCGACCAATTATTTCGAGAGTTATAGCCCCATTCCCCCATTTATTGCTTATTGTTTGCTTTATAGCTATTATGTGACTTGCCGGGATGGGCGGTTCATGTCTTGGAGAGATTTTGAAATGAATTGAGACACTTAGTCTCAAAGTTGGAAGCTTAAGTGGAAAAGGTTGACCGAATGTTGACTTATGTGTAAGCGAATCCGGAATGGAGTTTTGATAGTTCCGTTAGCTCCGTTGGGTGATTTTGGACTTAGGAACGTGTCCAGATTGTGATTTGGAGGTCCGTAGTTGAATTAGGCTTGAAATGACAAAAGTTGGAATTTGAAAGTTTGCCTGAGAGTGGACTTTCTGATTACCGGGCTTGGACTGGAGTTCTGGGAGTTGGAATAGGTCTGTGGTGTCAATTGTTACTTGTGTTCAAACTTTAGGGTCAATCGGACGTGATTTGATAGGTTTCGGCGTCATTTGTAGAAATGTGAATTTGCTTAGTTTCAATAGGCTTGAATTGGGGTGCGATTCTTGTTTTAGATATTGTTTGAGGTTATTTGAGGGCTCGATAAGTTCGTATCGTGTTTTAGACTTGATGGTATGTTTGGTTGAGGTCCCGGGGGCCTCGGGTGAGTTTTGGCTTATTGACGGATCAATTTTGGACTTGGAAGACTACTGAAGAATTTCTGTTGTCCAGTTCTGGTTTCCTCCTTCGCATTTGCGATGGGAGTCCCGCGTTCGCAAAGGGTAGCTGATGGCAGGTGAGGATTTGTTCTTCGCGTTCGCGAAGAGGGAGACGCGTTCGCAAAGAGGGAGACACATTCGCGAAGGTCGGCATAGTTGGTGCATCGCTAACGCGAGAAGGGGAACGTGTTTGCGAAGAGGAAAGGAGGCAGCTGGGACCCAACACATTAGGTCTACGTGTTCGCGTAAGGTAGGTCGCATTCGCGAAGCATGGGGTCAGCAAGGCATCGCGTTCGCGAGTGGTGCCTCGCGTTCGCGTAAGAGGCTTTTGGGCAACAGATTGATTTGTGCCATGCAAGCGCGAGAAGGGGGTCGCATTCGCGAAGAAGTGTTACCTGAGCAGATTAAAAATTTCAAAAACGAGGGTTTGAGTTCATAACACAAAATTAATTTTGGGAGCTCGGTGGGAGGCGATTTGTTTTGGAGAGATTTTCAAGTGGGTGATTGGGGTAAGTTATTCTTACCTAGTTTTGGTTAATTTCCATGATTATGTCTTTGATTTCATTTTTTAATTAGTGATTGGGGGGTGGAAAAATTGGGCCAAAATGGAGGAATGTTCTTAAGCCGAATTTTGAGGTTTTCATAGAGATTTTGGTATCGAATTTGAGTAAGTTTGGTATGGTTGGACTCGTGGTTGAAGGATGTTTTGATTTTTTGACTTTCACCCCGTTCCGAGACGTGTGCCCGGGATCCGTCTTTTGAGTTGATTTTTTGACTTTCGATTAAGAGCTTAGTATTTTCTTATGAAATTTATTCCTTTAGCTCGTGTTGATTATATTGAATTGTTTGTGACTAGATTCGAGGAATTCAGAGGCCGTTTCGTGAGGCAAGGGCATGTTGGAGTAGAGATTTGTGCGGTTTGAGGTAAGTAATAGTTCTAAATTTGGTTCTGAGGGTATGAAATCCCATAATATGTGTCATGTGATTTGTTTTGAGGTGACGCACATGCTAGGTTACGGGCATGTGGGCGTGACCGTAGGAATTATGACTTGGTCAATTCCATGGAGCTGAATAGTTGAAAAATCTGATGATATCCGTATATTCTCCATGTGCTACAGAAATTGAACTGCAAATCATGTTAGAAATCATGTTTAGACTATGAGTTGGCACTGTAGGGACCCACATAGGTCCTGTATATGTTGAATTATCTGCTAAATTGTTATTTGTACTCAGTCACAGTTTTACTTGATTATTACATCTCAGTCTCTATTGTTCATTATTGATAAATTATATCATGGTTGTCTGGGCTGATTATCATGATTACTAAGAGCCCGAGGGGCTGGAGAGGTTGATGACTAAGTGAGGCCGAGGGCCTGATTTTGTGGGGATATTATAGAATCGGGCTGCACGCCGCAGCATATTTCATTGATTTATGCCATGATTAGTTTGTTATAATGCTTGGGCTGAAGGAGTGTCACGCCCCGAACTCGGGGATTGCGACCGGTGCTCAACCGAGTGAACCCGGTCAAGCAAGCATGTTAGATAGTTTCTACCCATACTCACTTATGAATAAAGATAATACATATTTTCGCTAATTAGACAATAAAGAGACCGTGTATACAATACCAATTCATTACCATTAGCTACTTCATTTAAAAATCTCAAATAACACACATTTTCATGGTCTGAAGTGGAAGAATTAATTCAAACACAATATAACTTGTGTTACTTCCCCGACACTAATATACAATCCACACTATATCTATGTAGCCTCTAATAGATACGAAAGAGTACTATGATAGTGCCGGCAACAAGGCCCGGCTATACCTCAAACACAATACACGAGGAACAAAAGATACATGACCCCGAAATGAAGTGGGGCTCACCAAGTCAGCTGGGAAGAGGGTGTACCGCTATCACTGATCAATGTCTCNTTCGCGTAAGGTAGGTCGCATTCGCGAAGCATGGGGTCAGCAAGGCATCGCGTTCGCGAGTGGTGCCTCGCGTTCGCGTAAGAGGCTTTTGGGCAACAGATTGATTTGTGCCATGCAAGCGCGAGAAGGGGGTCGCATTCGCGAAGAAGTGTTACCTGAGCAGATTAAAAATTTCAAAAACGAGGGTTTGAGTTCATAACACAAAATTAATTTTGGGAGCTCGGTGGGAGGCGATTTGTTTTGGAGAGATTTTCAAGTGGGTGATTGGGGTAAGTTATTCTTACCTAGTTTTGGTTAATTTCCATGATTATGTCTTTGATTTCATTTTTTAATTAGTGATTGGGGGGTGGAAAAATTGGGCCAAAATGGAGGAATGTTCTTAAGCCGAATTTTGAGGTTTTCATAGAGATTTTGGTATCGAATTTGAGTAAGTTTGGTATGGTTGGACTCGTGGTTGAAGGATGTTTTGATTTTTTGACTTTCACCCCGTTCCGAGACGTGTGCCCGGGATCCGTCTTTTGAGTTGATTTTTTGACTTTCGATTAAGAGCTTAGTATTTTCTTATGAAATTTATTCCTTTAGCTCGTGTTGATTATATTGAATTGTTTGTGACTAGATTCGAGGAATTCAGAGGCCGTTTCGTGAGGCAAGGGCATGTTGGAGTAGAGATTTGTGCGGTTTGAGGTAAGTAATAGTTCTAAATTTGGTTCTGAGGGTATGAAATCCCATAATATGTGTCATGTGATTTGTTTTGAGGTGACGCACATGCTAGGTTACGGGCATGTGGGCGTGACCGTAGGAATTATGACTTGGTCAATTCCATGGAGCTGAATAGTTGAAAAATCTGATGATATCCGTATATTCTCCATGTGCTACAGAAATTGAACTGCAAATCATGTTAGAAATCATGTTTAGACTATGAGTTGGCACTGTAGGGACCCACATAGGTCCTGTATATGTTGAATTATCTGCTAAATTGTTATTTGTACTCAGTCACAGTTTTACTTGATTATTACATCTCAGTCTCTATTGTTCATTATTGATAAATTATATCATGGTTGTCTGGGCTGATTATCATGATTACTAAGAGCCCGAGGGGCTGGAGAGGTTGATGACTAAGTGAGGCCGAGGGCCTGATTTTGTGGGGATATTATAGAATCGGGCTGCACGCCGCAGCATATTTCATTGATTTATGCCATGATTAGTTTGTTATAATGCTTGGGCTGAAGGAGTGTCACGCCCCGAACTCGGGGATTGCGACCGGTGCTCAACCGAGTGAACCCGGTCAAGCAAGCATGTTAGATAGTTTCTACCCATACTCACTTATGAATAAAGATAATACATATTTTCGCTAATTAGACAATAAAGAGACCGTGTATACAATACCAATTCATTACCATTAGCTACTTCATTTAAAAATCTCAAATAACACACATTTTCATGGTCTGAAGTGGAAGAATTAATTCAAACACAATATAACTTGTGTTACTTCCCCGACACTAATATACAATCCACACTATATCTATGTAGCCTCTAATAGATACGAAAGAGTACTATGATAGTGCCGGCAACAAGGCCCGGCTATACCTCAAACACAATACACGAGGAACAAAAGATACATGACCCCGAAATGAAGTGGGGCTCACCAAGTCAGCTGGGAAGAGGGTGTACCGCTATCACTGATCAATGTCTCCTGATGTGGAATCACTTGCATCCATTGAAGATGCAGCACTCCCAGAAAAAGGGACATTAGTACATATGTAATAGTACTATTATGAATGACAAAACACCCTCTCAATAGAACGATTAATAATACAAGCAAGAACAATCATAATATTAGTGGAAGCCTCAAACAACATCAAACCTCAAGTTAGGACCAAGACAATGTTCAAATAAATTTCCATATTTTAAGTTGGGAGATCTTTAGTACTAATATGCCACTGTTCACAATACCACCGTACTTTAAGTACGGAGTCCGATCACGACCCGATCAGCTAGGCCGTCTCATCCGAGACATCAACCACAATCATAATTGCAATTATAATTTCCAGCATAATCACCACCATGTGTGTGGCATGGCATCTGATCACGACCCGATCGGCTAGGACATCTCACCACAATGATGTGTGTATCGACATCATCCTTTTTTTACCAATCATCTCATTTCATACTTCTTTCACATCTTTTCATTTTATTGGCACTAGTGGCCACAATTATAAAATCATTCTTGGCACGTCGACCATATTTAGTAATTCATGCTCAGCTTTTTCACTTTCAAACATCATCATCATCAACAACAAGGCGTTTCAAATCAAGGTTTTAGTACAAACGTGAGCAATTAAGAGTGTTAGGCACATAGAGGTTTTTCACAAAATTTGGC
>AWOL01S0053847.1:0-11851 GCA_000715115.1 Nicotiana otophora | reverse complement strand
ACAATGATGTGTGTATCGACATCATCCTTTTTTTACCAATCATCTCATTTCATACTTCTTTCACATCTTTTCATTTTATTGGCACTAGTGGCCACAATTATAAAATCATTCTTAGCACGTCGACCATATTTAGTAATTCATGCTCAGCCTTTTCACTTTCAAACATCATCATCAACAACAACAAGGCGTTTCAAATCAAGGTTTTAGTACAAACGTGAGCAATTAAGAGTGTTAGGCACATAGAGGTTTTTCACAAAATTTGGCATAATAGCCTTCGTTTGAACTTGACTTGAAGTCGAAATATTTTTAATGCACAACTCATACTTTGAACACATTCTCAAATGATAACATAACATGATAAAAGTATTTGGGATACACATTGAACATATATCTTTCAACACAAGCTTATTTGGAATAACCAATTTTATAATGAGCAACTCGGGACTTACATAAATTACATAAATGCCGTGAGATTCAATTCTAAGAGAGGAGTTTAGCCAACATACCTCGATTTGAGATTTCCTTAAATTACTACAACGTTCCGAAAATCTTTGTAATCCCAATCTATTTTGAGACATAACAAAATTGAACATAAATTAGGAAGATATTCATGGTTTCACCTCATTTGAGCATTTTATCAAACACTAGGTGTGCAAATTTGGCTACAAGGTTCTTCTACATGATTTCCTTCATTCCACAACCCAGTCTTTACTTATTTGAGCTCAACAATCTTCCCACAAACCTTATTGGTACATGCATGTATACATAATACTCTCACACCCAAGAGTCATACTCCCAATCACCCATCTTTTACCCTAAACTCGAAATTGAAGAATTGGGGAAAGGAATTCTTACCTCTTTGAAGCCCTAGCAAGATCCTTGTGAAATCTTTAAGCCTTGAGTAAGAATTGATGAACAAAATGGCTAGGTCTTCTCTTTCTCTCTCTAAGATACTCTCACCTCTCTCTAAAAATGTAAGATGAAACCCTTAAAAATGACCCCCAAAGCCTTTTAATAAAAATGGGACTGGGTTATAAAAATTAGAAAAATGGATCCCCGTCACAGATCTGCGGTCGTATATGTGACAGCATAATGCTTTTGCGGTCAGCAAAATGGGNGCAAAATGGACCGCACAATGGCCTACGGAACTGGGCAATTCTTCCCCACTCCGCGACCAGTCTGTGGTCCGCAGACCTGTTCTGCAGTTGTATAATGGACCGTAAAACCTTCTTCAAAAATTTCTTATGCTGGTTCTACGATGGGATCTGTGGCACGCAAAATGATAATGCGGCCGCATAATGGACCGCACATTGGTCCTAAAATTTAGCTCAAGTTTCTGCTTCACTCTGCGGCAGTTATGCGGCCCACAAAGTGATTCTACGGTAGCAGAATGAACCACAGAAATGCCCTACAGTTCCAAAGATTTTCTTCAACTCCCCAACGCACTGATCAACCCAAAACGTTCGAGCATCATCAAACACATAAGCCTACCTCGGCACCACGAAACCTTAAATTCCTTTACAAACTTTTACGGGGCCTTACAAGGAGCCCCTCCGGAGTCTGTGCACACTCCCAGTGAGCGCAGGTACCTACTGAGTGCGAGTGTTGAGTGCCGAGTGATTGAGAAAATGCGAGACTGTGAGGAATGAGTGACTGTGAGGTTGTAGTGCATAGGAGGACTGAGTGACTGCTGCTCTGAGATTTTGCACTTAATTTCATTGTTGTTGTACTTCAGTTGGCATATATCCTTGTTGTAATCTCTGAGAGATGTTATATCCTATTTCCAATTGAACTTGACATGAATTAACCATTTTGGCCTTGATTGTCGAATTTGAAAGCATGCTTATCTTTCTATGTAGTAATTTCTGTAAGTGAACTATATCCGTGGAGCTCGTCACTACTTTCAGTCCATTATTTAGTCTTGTTACTTACTGAGTTGGTTGTACTCACGCTACACCCTGCACTTCGTGTGTAGATCCAGTTATTTTCGGACACTGTGGGTGTTGATCTCTTTGCGTATCTTGATCGTTTGAAGTTTCCAAGGTAGCTTCCCGGCGTTCGCAGACCTTGTATCTCCTTCCCTATCTTTCAGGTTTATGTATTTAGTTTTAGTGTGCCATTGACAGTATTTCTAGACTTGTGTTGTATAGACACTCATGTACTCGGTGACACCCCAAAGTTAGGAATTTTCGCATTGGCTTTTGACTTTCTATCTAGTTTTGAGGGTTTTGATGATTTACACATGCGTTATCCTTATTTTTCATTTAAAAGAGGTGGAAGTATTTTGAAGTGTCGGCTTGCCTAGTACCACGTTAGGCTCCATCACGACAGGCTATGTTTTGGGTCGTGATAAGTTGGTATCAGAGCCTAGGTTACATAGGTCTCACGAGTCATGAGCAGGTTTAGTAGAGTCTTGCAGATCGGTACGGAGACATCTGTACCTATCTTGAGAGGATACCAAACCCTTAGGAAACTTCACATTCTTATATTCTTGTTGTGCTGACTTGTTGATTCCGGTAACTAAAGTTCTGCATTCTATTCTCTCACAGATGGAGAGGACACGTGCTACCAGACAAGAGGACAATTGCCAGTACCACCAGCTAGAGCCACGAGAGGCCGAAGTCACGGTAGGGGTTGTGGTAGGGGCAAGGGTACAACTTGCACAATAGCTAGAGTAGCACCTGTAGATCCACCAATTGCCCCAGCTCAGGAGCAGGTTCCAGATGTGGTTGAGCCAGCGGGGCCAGCTCAGGCACCAGTTGTGCCCATTGTGATTCCAAGCCTTCGGGAGGCTTTGGCCCAGATATTGATTGTTTGCACTGGCCTTACTCAGGTAGTTTTGGCTCAGGTTACACCAGCCACTTGTCAGGCCGAGGGAGGTACTCATATCCCCTCCGCCCGTACTCCAGACCATGTGATGCTGGGACTTAAGACACCGGGGATACTACCAGCCCAGCGATTGTAGATGCTCAGGCCCAGGTGGGTCCCATTATGACTGATAATAAGCAGAGGATACTAGAGAGATTTGGAAGGCTGCAGCCTCCAACATTCGGTGGGGCTGAGTTTGAGGATGCCCAGGACTTTTTGGACAGGTGCCAGCGGATTCTTCGCACGGTAGGTATCTTGAGACCAATGGGGTCTCATTCACTACTTTTTAGTTTACTAGGGCTTCCTTCAGATGGTGGGAGGCCTATGAGAGGCGCACGCCAGTCGGTGCAGCACCACTTGCATGCGTGAGTTCTCCGTTCTCTTCTTGGAGAAGTTTGTTCCACAGTCTTGCAGGGAGGAGCTGCGTAGACAGTTTGAACAGCTATATCAGGATGGCATGTCTGTGACTCAGTACGAGATGAGATTTTTTGAGTTAGCCCATCATACAGTTTGGTTGGTCCCCACGGATAGGGAGAGTATTATGAGGTTCATTGATGGCCTCACATATCAGTTGCGGTTGCTTATGACTCGGGAAAGGGTATATAGTGCTACTTTCAATGAGGTGGTCGATATTGCTCGGCAGATAGAGATGGTCCGTAGTTACAAGCGTGTGGAGAGGGAGGCCAAGAGGCCTCGAGGTTTGGGTGGTTCTAGTATTGTTCATTCTAGGGGACAGTCCTACCACAACAGGGGTCGTCCTTAATTCCCGCTCAAATGGCTCGTCCAACTCATCGTGGTGCATCATCCAGCCATGGTTCATACAGTGCTTGTCAGAGTCGATCATCTCTCAGTGCCCTTCCAGCTCAGCGTTTGTCCCGTGATCTATCAGTTAAGGTTCATCTATGCCAGGACCTTCTAGTAGTTACTCTGGTACTTGGGGCCTGATTCAGTCCCTACTACCACCACTTTCGGGGAGTTGTTTTGAGTGAGGGGGAGTTTGGGCATATATGGAGACAGTGTCCTCATCGCCCAGGAGGTCCAGTGTAGCAAAGGAGTCAAGCTACAACTTCAGCACTAGTTAATTCACCACCCGCTCAGCCAGCTTGGGGTGGGGCCTAGGTAGCTAGAGGTCGACCTAGAGTGGGAGGGCGATTAGGTGGTGTTCAGGCCCGATTCTATGCTATTCCTGCCAGACCAGATGTTGTTGCTTCAAATGTAGTGATTACATCTATTGTCTCAGTATGCCACAAGGATGCCTCTTTATTATTTGAGCTTGGTTCCACTTATTCATATGTATCATCGTATTTTGCTCATCATCTGGATATGCCCCGTGAGTCCTTAGTTTTATATGTTCATGTATCTATGCCAGTAGGCGATACTATTATTGTGGACCGTGTATATCGGTTGTGTGTAGTGACTGTTGGGGGATTGGAGACTAGAGTTGATCTCTTATTGCTTAGTATGGTTGATTTCGACGTGATCTTGGGTATGTATTGGTTGTTTCCATGTCATGCTATTTTGTACTGTCACGTTAAGACCGTGACGTTGGCGATGCCGGGGTTGCCAAGGATTGAGTGAAAAGGTTCTCTAGACTATATTCCCAGCAGAGTGATTTCATATTTGAAAGCCCAACGGATGGTTAGGAAGGGGTTTTTATCTTATTTGGCCTTTGTGAGGGATGTTGGTGCTGATACTACTACTATTGATTCTATTTCGGTGGTGCGAGAGTTTTCGGATGTGTTTCCTGCAGACTTGCTGGGTATGCCAGCCGACAGGGATATTGACTTAGTGCTGGGCACTCAGCCCATTTTTATTCCTTCGTATCATATGGCACCAACTGAGTTGAAGGAATTGAAATAGCAGTTTCAGGAACTTCTTGATAAGCGGTTTATTAGGCCTAGTGTGTCGCCTTGGGGTGCACCAGTTCTGTTTGGGAAGAAGAAGGATGGTACTATGCGGATGTGCATCGAATATAGGCAGTTGAACAAAGTTACAATCAAGAACAAGTATCCTTTGCTGCGTATTGATGATCTATGTGACTAACTTCAGGGAGCGTCGGTGTTCTCTAAGATTGACTTGAGGTTTGGGTATCACTAGTTGAAGATTCGGGACTCGAATATTCTAAATACAACGTTCAGGACCCGTTATAGTCATTATGAGTTCTTTGTGATATCTTTTGGGCTGACCAACGCCCCAGTAGCATTCATACATATGATGAACAATGTATTTCAGCCTTATCTCGACTCGTTTGTCATAGTATTCATTGATGATATCTTGGTGTACTCTCGTAGCCAGGAGGAGCATGCCCAGTATTTGAGGATTGTGTTGCAACGGTTGAGGGAGGAGAAACTTTATGTCAAGTTCTCCAAGTGTGATTTTTGGCTTAGTTCAGTGGTGTTCTTGGGGCACGTGGTATCCAGTGAGGAGATTCAGATGGATCCAAGGAAGATAGAGACACTTCAGAGTTGGCCCAGACCGTCCTCGCTATGGAAATTTGAAGCTTTCTCAGCTTGACTGGTTATTATTGTCACTTCGTGGAGGGTTTCTCATCTATTGTATCGCCCTTGACCAAATTGACCCAAAAAGGTGCTACTTTCAGGTGGTCGGATGAGTGTGAGGAGAGCTTTCAGAAGCTCAAGACTGCCTTGACCATAACTCCAGTTCTAGTTTTGCCTTCAGCTTCAGGCTCTTATATAGTGTATTGTGATGCTTCTCAGATTGGTATTGGGTGTGTCTTGATACAGGGAGGTAGAGTTATTGATTATGCTTCGCGTCAGTTGAAGTCTCATGAGAAGAACTACCATGTTCATGATTTGGAGTTGGCTGCCATCATTCATGCATTGAATATTTGGAGACATTATCTATACGGTGTGTTTGCGAGGTATTTACGGATCATCGGAGTCTCCAGCACTTGTTCAAACAAAAGGATCAAAATTTGAGACAGTGGAGATGGTTGGAGCTTCTAAAGGACTATGATTTCATTTTTCTGTATCGTCCCGAGAAGGCCAATATGGTGGCGATGCCTTGAGTAGAAAGGAGGTGAGTATGGGTAGCCTTGCATTCATTCCTATTGGTGAGAGACCACTTGGCCAACCAGTTCATGATATTAGATATTTCAGAGCCCAGCCGGGTTTACCTTGTGTGGTTTCTCGGTCTTTCCTATATGATCACATAAGAGAGCGCCAATATGATAATCCTCATTTACTTGTCCTTAAGGACACAGTTCAACTCGGTGATGCCAGAGATGTTACTATTGGGGATGATAGGGCGTTGAGGATGCAAGGTCAGATTTGTGTGCCTAATGTAGATGGGCTACGTGAGTTGATTCTTAAGTAGGCCCATAGTTTAGGGTATTCCATTCATTCAGGTGCCGCGAAGATGTATCAGGACTTGAGACAATATTATTTGTGGAGGAGAACGAAAAAGGATATAGTGGAATTTGTAGCTCGGTGTCTTAACTGTCAGCAAGCGAAGTATGAGCATCAGAGACCGGGTGGATTGCTTCAGAGGCTAAAGATTCCAGAGTGGTAATGGGAGCGGATCACCATGGATTTTGTAGTTGGGCTCCCACGGACTTCGATGAAGTTCGATTCTATTTGGGTGATTATGGATCGGCTGACCAAGTTCGCGCACTTTATTCCAATTGGGACTACTTATTCTTCAGAGCGGTTGGCTGAGATTTACATCCATGAGATTGTCCGCCTTCACGGTGTGCCAGTGTCCATCATTTCGGATCGGGGCACGCACTTTACATCATATTTTTGGAGAGCCGTGCAGCGAGGATTGGGCACCCAAGTTGAGTTGAGTACAACATTTCACCCTTAGATGGACGGACAATCCGAGTGCACTAATCAGATATTGGTGGACATGCTACGTACTTGTGTCATTAATTTCGGGGGTTCTTGGGATCCGTTTCTGCCGCTCGCGGAGTTTGCCTAAACTAACAGCTACCAATCGAGCATTTATATGACTCCGTATGAGGCTCTATATGGGAGACAATGTCAATCTTCGGTAGGTTGGTTCGAGCCGGGGGAGGCTAGGCTATTGGACAAGGTTAAATTGATTAAGGATCGGCTTCGCATGGCACAGTCCAAACAGAAGAGTTACGCCAATAAGAAGGTTCGAGATGTTGCTTTCATGGGTGGGGAGAAGGTACTACTTAAGGTTTCACCCGTGAAGGGTGTTATGAGGTTCAGGAAGAAAGGCAAGTTGAGCCCTCGGTATATTGGGCTGTTTGAGGTATTTCAGAGGATTGGAGAGGCGGCTTACAAGCTTGCCTTACTACCTAGTTTGTCGAGTGTGCATACAGTGTTTCATGTTTCTATGCTTCGAAAGTATGTTGGCGATCCATCTCATGTTTTGTATTTTAGCACGGTTCAGTTGCATGGTGATTTGACTTATGATATGGAGCCGGTGGCCATTTTGGATAGGCAGGTTCGAAAGTTGAGATCAAAGGACATAGTTTCAGTGAAGGTGTAATGGAGAGGTCAGCTAGTTGAAGAGGCTAGTTGGGAGACTGAGTGGGAGATGCAGAGCAAATATCCACACCTATTTGAGACTCCAGGTATGTTTCTAGACTCGTTCGAGGACGGACGTTTGTCTAAGAGGGGGAGGATGAAATGACTCGGCCGGTCGTTTTGAGTGTTGTAGCCTCGTTCCTCCATTTACTGCTCATTTTGTTCTTTATCGCTGTTATGTGACTTGACGGGATAGTCGGTTCGGGTCCGGAGAGATTTCGAAATGAATTGAGATATTTAGTCTCATAGTTGGAAGCTTAAGTTGAAAAGTTGACCGGATGTTGACTTATGCATAAATGACTCCAGAAAGGAGTTTTGATAATTCTATTAGCTCCTTTGGGTGATTTTGTACTTAGGAGCGTGTCCGGATTATGATTTGGAGGTCCGTAGTTGAATTAAGCTTGGAATGGCAAAAGTTGGAATTTGAAAGTTTGACTGAGAGTGGTCTTTTTGGTTACCGGGCTCGGATTGGAGTTTCGGGAGTTAGAATAGGCCTGTGGTGTCGTTTTTGACTTTTATGCAAAATTTGGGGTCAATCGGACGTGATTTGATAGGTTTCGGCGCCGTTTGTAGAAGTTGGAATTTTCTTAGTTTCAATAGGCTTGAATTGGGGTGCGATTCGTGTTTTTGTTATTGTTTGAGGTGATTGGAGGGCTCGACTAAGTTTGTATCATATTTTAGGACTTGATGGTATGTTTGGTTAGGTCCCGGGGGCCTCGGGTGAGTATCCGATGGTTAACAGATCAATTTTGGACTTGGAAGGCTGCTGAAGAATTTACGGTATCCAGCTCTGGTTTCCTCCTTCGCGTTCGCGATGGGAGTCCCGCGTTCGCGAAGGGTAGGTTATGGAAGGTGAGGATTTGTTATTTCGTGCTCACAAAGGTCTAGGTAGTTGGTGCATCGTGAACGCGATAAGGGGAACGCATTCGTGATGAGGAGAGGAGGTAGCTGGGACCCCACGCGTTTGGTCTACGCATTCGCGTAAGGTAGGTCGTGTTTGCGAAGCATGGGGCCAGCAAGGCATCATGTTCGCGAGTGGTGCCTTGCATTCGCGTAGGAGGCCTTTGGGCAGCAGATTCATTTGTGCTATGCGAACGGGAGAAGGGGGCTGCGTTCGCAAAGTAGGGTTACCTGGGCTGATTTAAACATTTCAAAAAATTAGGGTTTGAGTTCATAACACAAAATTGATTTTGGGAGCTCGGTGGGAGGCTATTTGTTTAGAGCGATTTTCAAGTGGGTTATTGGGGTAAGTGATTCTTACCTAGTTTTGGTTAATTTCCGTGATTATATTTTTGATTTCATCATTTAATTAGTGATTGGGGGTGAAAACATTGGGGAAAAATGGAGGAAAGTTCTTAGGCCGAATTTTGAGGTTTTGATCGAGATTTTGGTATCGGATTTGAGTAATTTTGGTATGGTTAGACTCGTGGTTGAATGAGTGTTAGGATTTTGTGACTTTCACCCAGTTATGAGACGTGGGACAAGGGGGCGGCTTTTGAGTTGATTTGTTTTGACTTTTGATTAAGAGCTTAGTATTTTCTTAATAAATTGATTCCTTTAGCTCATGTTGATTATATCGAATTGTTTGTGACTAGATTCGAGGCATTTGAAGGCTGTTTCGTGAGGCAAGGGCATGTTAGAGTAGAAATTTCTGCGGTTTGAGGTAAGTAACAATTCTAAATTTGGTTCTCAGGGTATAAAACCCCGTAATATGTGTCATGTGATTGGTTTTGAGGTGACGCACATGCTAGGTTACGGGTGTGTGGGCATGCACCGTAGGAATTATGACTTGGTCAATTCCATGGAGCTGAATAGTTGAAAAATCTATTGTTATCCCTATATTCTCCATGTGCTACAGAAATTGAACTGCAAATTATGTTAGAAATCATGTTTAAACTATGTGTTGGCATTGTAGGGACCCATAAAGGTCGTGTACATGTTGAATTGTCTGCTAAATTATTGTTTGTACTCAGTCACAGTTTTACTTGCATATTACAACTCAGTCTGTATTGTTCATTATTGATATATTATATCATTGCTTTTTGGGCTGATTATCATGATTAGTGAGAGCCCGGGAGACTGGAGAGGTTGATGACTAAGTGAGGCCGAGGGGCTGATTTTGTGAGGATATTATGGGATCGGACTGCACGCTGCAGCATGTTTCATTAATTTATGCCATGATTGTCTTGTTGTAGCGTTTGGGATGAAAGAGCCCCTCTGGAGTCTGTACACACCACTAATGAGCGCAGGTACTTACTGAGTGCGAGTGCCGAGTGATTGAGAGGAATGAGAGACTGTGGGGAATGAGTGATAGTGAGGTTGAAGTGAATGGGAGGACTGAGTGACTGCTGCTATGAGATTTTGCACTTAATTTCATTACTGTTGTACTTCACCTGGCATATATCTTTGTCATGTAATCTCTGAGAGATGTTATATCATGTTTCCAATTGAACTTGACATGAATTAACCGTTTTGGCCTTGATTATCAAAATTGAAAGCATGCCTATCTTTCTATGTTTGTAGTTTTTTTAATTGAACTATATCCGTGGATGTCACGACCCCAATTTTCCTCTATAGGATATCGTGATGGAACCTAGTCTCTAATACTAGGTAAGCCCAATAAATTTGCGGAATAACGGAATATAAAACTGAACTCAAATATAAATACATGATATATAAATAGAAATTGCGATTCAAATAATAACAACTCCCAAAATCTGGTAGAAATAAGTTACAAGATTTTAAGAGAAAATACAAAGTGTCTCTATATATCAGAGTCTAAAGAGAATAAGGAAAATGACATAATAAGGATAGAGGGAGACTCCGAGGTGTGCGGACGCTGGCAGATATACCTTGTAGTCTCCGCGTACGGTTCTGCTCACTAGTATCTGACCTGGTAGGAAGAACCTGGAACTGCACAAAAAGATATGCAGAAGTGTAGTATGAGTACACCACAAGGGTACCCAGCACGTTCCAAGCCTAACCCTGGTAGAATAGTGATGAGGTCAGGTCAGGGTCCTACTGGAATAAAAGGAAATGAGGTAGATAATATAATAATACAATGAAATGACTAAGAAGTGAACAACAAAAAAATACAGAAAGGTAACAGCATAACAAATAGAGGTACACAACAGGGGAGGCCGGGCCAGATATTATGCACTTCCTGCTCGCACAGAGGCAGTTGCTTCTGATTTTGTCATTACAGGTATTGTTCCGGTCTGTCATAGAGATGCGTAGGTATTATTTGACCCAGGCTCTACATATTCTTATGTGTCCTCTTATTTTCCCTCGTATTTGGGTGTATCTCGGGATTCTTTGAGTTCCCCTATTTATATATCTACTCCTGTGGGAGATTCTCTTGTTGTGGACCGCGTGTATCAGTCGTGTTTGATTGCTCTTAGTGTTTTTGAGACCAGGGCCGATTTATTATTGCTCAACATGGTGGACTTTGATATTATTTTGGGCATGGACTGGTTGTTGCCCCATTTTGTTATTCTTGATTGTCACGCTAAGACCGTGACACTGGCTATGCCAGGATTTCCGTGATTTGAGTGGAGAGGTACCTTAGAGTATACTCCCAGCAGAGTTATTTCATTTCTTAAAGCTCAACGAATGGTTGAGAAGGGGTGTGAGACGTATCTAGCTTATGTGAGAGATGTCAGTATTGATACCCCTACAGTTGAGTTAGTTCTAGTAGTGAGGGACTTTCCAGATGTGTTTCCAGCTGATCATCCGGGCACGCTGCCCGACAGAGATATTAATTTTGGCATTGATTTGTTTCCGGGCACTCAGCCCATCTCTATTCCTCCATATCGTATGGATTCCTCCTGAATTGAAGGAGTTGAAAGAGTAGTTACAGGAATTGCTTGATAAGGGCTTCATTCGGCCCAGTGTGTCATCTTGGGGTGCTCCTATCGTATTTGTGAAGAAGAAGGATGGTTCTATACGGATGTGTATTGATTACAGCCAGTTGAACAAAGTCACAATGAAGAACAAGTATACATTGCCNATGTGTCCTCTTATTTTCCCTCGTATTTGGGTGTATCTCGGGATTCTTTGAGTTCCCCTATTTATATATCTACTCCTGTGGGAGATTCTCTTGTTGTGGACCGCGTGTATCAGTCGTGTTTGATTGCTCTTAGTGTTTTTGAGNTGATGTCTTTTGGGCTGACCAATGCCCCAGCAGCTTTTATGCACTTGATGCATAGTGTGTTCCGACCTTTTCTTATCTCATTCATCATTGTGTTTATTGACGACATTCTGATATACTCTCAGAGTCGGGAGGNTATGCCAGGATTTCCGTGATTTGAGTGGAGAGGTACCTTAGAGTATACTCCCAGCAGAGTTATTTCATTTCTTAAAGCTCAACGAATGGTTGAGAAGGGGTGTGAGACGTATCTAGCTTATGTGAGAGATGTCAGTATTGATACCCCTACAGTTGAGTTAGTTCTAGTAGTGAGGGACTT
>AWOL01S0053839.1:0-10905 GCA_000715115.1 Nicotiana otophora | reverse complement strand
GTTGTGTGTGTGTGTGTGTGTGTTGACACAACTTGGTCAGGACGAGGCCCCATTGTACCCAAAATGACTAAAGCCACTTCAGTACGTATCGACCTCTGAACAGCTACTCCGGAGAAGTGGAGTACGACAACCAATAGCTGCAATGTACACCTAATAGGGAGTAATGTCACCGGGCTTATCTGTATCTATGGGCATGAACAGATCGCCCAAAAGAAGGGACGTTCGTACAAAAGATGCATTGAGTATGTAAAGCTGATAATATACAAGTAAATCGAAGACATAACATAAGAGGTATGAGTACACAACTTCAACTTGGATATCGAAAACAATCCACTGAGGCGTACACTACGGAAATCATGAATCTCAAATATATGCAAGTTTTGTAAAAGGGAGGCCACTCATTGGGGCTATGCATTATATATATAATATAGTATCATTCAGCCGCTCTTTGGGGCATATCATATCACATCATTTCACATCGTACCTGTCCTCGAAGAGGACTCACTCCATACCCGGCCTCAGGAGGTCTCGATTGTATCCAGCCTCTACAGGAATCGGCGTACCCGGCCTTAGGAGGACTTGGTCTTACGCAGCCTCACGAGATCTTGGATGTACGCGGCCTCAACAAAACTCGGCATACTCAGTCTCAAGAGGAATCAGTAATCTCACATGATACTTCATTCCGTACTCGCCCTCATACAGGACTCGATCATACCCGGCCACATAAGGGCTCGGTAAATATTTCACATCCTATCTCATCATACCAAACTGATCAGTGGTTGCACAATAGGTGTTGTACCCAGCTGACTATAGCGCGGCTCGGTAAAAAATAAAATAGATACATATACATATAAGTGTAATGCAAGGCCACATTCAAGAGACATCAAGGTTAGACTCAAAGTGAATCATACTTCACGACCTTACGATACATTCAGGGAACATCTTTGAAAGGAAATGCCACCAGTAAAGAATGAATAAAGGACATGAACATCTATATCAAGAAAGGCTTACAACATAAGGATCATATAGAAAGAAACGCTTATGTCAAGTCATGCCAAGAAAGAAAGATGCCTTACATACCTTGTTGAAGAACTAGCTACGCTTTCTGAGTTCTTAAGCCTTTATGATGATGAACTCCGCCTCCAATGAATCTCCAAAAAATATCAGTGTAACAAGAAGATCAATGATACGGTGGTGGTCTCAAAATTCATCACACTAAATCCCACTGGATTTGCCTTTGATTTAGCCTTAGACTATTTAGGAATTCTCAAGGAGGTTTTAGAGCATTTTGGTGAACTAAAGTTGTTGATATGTTCTAGATTGAAAGAGAGAAAAGCTATACTTCCCTTTTTATACCATGTTTAGGAATTTTCGCTACCCCGAATTCCAAACGGGTCGCCCCACACTGGCCGCTGCGCCCGATGGGATAGCTGGTGCAATTTGGTCAAATATAACCGCCTTTTTGTCCTTATAACGTGCTGTCATATGGTTGGTTGTACTAAAACCTTATTAACCTTCAACTGCATACGTGGGGGAGAGGTTTGGGGTATAACAACAGTCAATAGTGAGATAGAATCCATAGTAAATAATCATACTTGGGAATTGGTTGATCTTCCTCCATAAAAATAAACCTTTGAATTCTAAGTGGATTTTCAAAACGAATATGAAAGCTGATGGTACTATTGAGAAATATAAGGCAAGATTAGTTGTCAAAGGATTTAGGCAATGAGAAGGTCTTGATTACTTTGACACATACTCGTCGATAACGGGGATTACATATATTCGAGTGTTAATAGCGTTAGCCGCTATGTATAGTCTTGAAATTCATCAGATGGATGTGAAGACAACATTCTTAAATGGAGATTTGGGGGAAGAAATTTATATGGAACACCCTGAAGGGTTTGTGGTTTTTGGAAAAGAAAAGAAGGTGTGTCGACTTGTTAAGTCACTTTATCGACTAAAACAAGCACCAAAATAATGGCATGCAAAATTTGACCAAATAATATTATCAAATGGTTTCAAAATCAATGAGTGTAAATTTGTGTTTACATTAAGAATATTCTGAATCAAATAATCATTGTTTGTTTATATGTGGATGATATATTGATAATGAGTAATGACATTGCTAACATAAATGCTATTAAGCGCATGCTTACTAGTAAGTTTGATATGAAAGATTTAGGAGTTGCCGATTTAATTTTGGGAATCAAGATTATTAAGGCCCCTCAAGGTCTAGCATTATCTCAATCTTATTATATCAAAATTGTACTTAAAAAGTTCAAAATTTGGACTTTAAAATTGCAAGAACGTCAAGAACGTCACATGATACATCATTCTGTACTCGCCCTCACGCAGGACTCGGTCGTACCCGGCCACATAAGGGCTCGGTAAACATTTCACATCCTATCTCATCATACCAAACTGATAAATGGTTGCACAATAGTTGTCGTACCCAGCTGACTATAGCACGGCTCGGTAAAATAAAATAGATACATATACATATAAGTGCAATGCAAGACCACATTCAAGAGACATCAAGGTTAGACTCAACGTGAATCATACTTCATGACCTTACGATACATTCCGGGAACATCTTTGAAAGGAAATACCACCAGTAAAGAATGAATAAAGGACATGAACATCTCTATCAAGAAAGGCTTACAACATAAGGATCATATAGAAAGAAATGCTTATGTCAAGTCATGCCAAGAAAGAAAGATGCCTTACATACCTTGTTGAAGAACTAGCTACACTTTCTGAGTTCTTAGGCCTTTATGATAATGAACTCCGCCTCCAATGAAGCTCCAAAAACTATCAGTGTAACAAGAAGATCAATGATACGGTGGTGGTCTCAAAATTCTTCACACTAAATCCCACTGGATTTGCCTTTGATTTAGCCTTAGACTATTTAGGAATTCTCAAGGAGGTTTTAGAGCATTTTGGTGAACTAAAGTTGTTGATATGTTCTAGAATGAAAGAGAGAAAAGCTATACTTCCCTTTTTATACCATGTTTAGGAATTTTCGCTACCCCGAATTCCAAACGGGTCGTCTCACACTGGCCGCTGCGCCCAATGGGATAGCTGGTGCAATTTGGTCAAATATAACCGCCTTTTTGTCCTTATATCGTGCTGCCATATGGTTGGTTGTACTAAAACCTTATTAACCTTCAACTTCATACGTGGGGGAGAGGTTTGGGTATAACAGCAGTCAATAGTGAGATAGAATCCATAGTAAGTAATCATACTTGGAAATTGGTTGATCTTCCTCCATAAAAATAAACCTTTGAATTCTAAGTGGATTTTCAAAACGAAAATGAAAGCTGATGGTACTATTGAGAAATATAAGGCAAGATTAGTTGTCAAAGGATTTAGGCAACGAGAAGGTCTTGATTACTTTGACACATACTCGTCGATAATGGGGATTACATCTATTCGAGTGTTAATAGCGTTAGCCGCTATGTATAGTCTTGAAATCCATCAGATGGATGTGAAGACAACATTCTTAAATGGAGATTTGAGGGAAGAAATGTATATGGAACACCCTGAAGGGTTCGTGGTTTTTGAAAAAGAAATAAGGTGTGTCGACTTGTTAAGTCACTTTACCGACTAAAACAAGCACCAAAATAATGGCATGCAAAATTTGACCAAATAATATTATCAAATGGTTTCAAAAACAATGAGTGTATATATGTGTTTACATTAAGAATATTCTGAATCAAATAATCATTGTTTGTTTATATGTGGATGATATATTGATAATGAGTAATGACATTGCTAACATAAATGCTATTAAGCGCATGCTTACTAGTAAGTTTGATATTAATTTTGGGAATTAAAATTATTAAGACCCCTCAAGGTCTAGCATTGTCTCAATCTCATTATATTAAAATTGTACTTAAAAAGTTCAAATTTTGGACCTTAAAATTGCAAGAACGTCAATTGGTTTAAACCATACTCTGGTAAAGAATAAAGGTCGAAGTAAGTCTCAATTGGAATATTCTCGAGTGTTGGGAAGTTTGATGTACATCATGAATTATACACGACCTAATATAGCTTGTGCGATAAGTAAGCTTAGTCGATACACAAGTAATCCCGACCAAGCTCATTGGATAGCAATAAAATAATGCGTTACAATAATTATCCCGTGGTTATAGAGGGATACAGTGATGCAAATCTGATCATCAGATCAACTAAAACAAAATCCACTAGTGGATATAATTTTACTATTGGTGGAGGAGCAGTGTCTTGGAAGTCGTCCAAACATACATGCATAGCCCGCTCTACAATGGAGTCTGAGTTCATAGCTTTAGAAAAGGCCAGTGAAGAAGCTGAATGGCTCCGGAATTTCTTGGAAGATATTCCATTTTATCTCAAACTGTTGGCACCTATATGCATACATTGCAACAGTCAAGCGGCAATAGGAAGGGTTGGGAGCGTTATGTATAACGGAAAATCTCGTCACATAAGACGAAGACATAATACCGTAAGATAACTATTATCTAGTGAAATTATCACAATTGATTATGTAAAGTCAAAATATAATATGTCAGTTCCGCTTACAAAAAGGCCTAATTAGAGAGGTGGTTGAAAAGTCATCAAAGGGAATGAGACTATGGCAGAGGACAAATCACCACGGCGGTAACTTTATCGAGAATACTGGAGATCCCAAGATCTAGGTTCAAGAAGATCAAACAAAGTCATTAGTGATGGTTCAACATTGTCAAATAAAATTTTGGTCCATTCTCATGATGAAGACAATGTTCAGTTACAAGGATAAAGCGTTAAGGCTTCTTAATGGTTTCTATGTTTGATACGAGATATATCAAATAGTGTATCTACGTGATAACACGTTTAGGAATCACCTATATAAGTGTGAAGTATAAGCCGTTTCAAGGAAAATTATGTAAGGCCGGTATTCTATGCACTTATGAAACCAGGCGATGTTTATGGATGAAACGAACACAACAATAAGAACCGAAAGATGGTTAAGGGTTGATTGTGTGATGTATGGCTGTCTAGGTATACATCAAAGTTCGACGGTTCAAAATATCAAATCTACTGATTGATCGAGTATATTCGATATATGCGCACTATGAAAAGTTCAAAGGGAAACCTACTTATCCAGATGTGATTAATCCTTACTTGCGAATCACACATTCTTTTCATGCATATTTTCAGATAGCCATTCCCCATTCATGTGGGGGATTGTTGGATTTTTATCTAATTAAATAAAGCGGTGTGAATGAAAAATGGGGGAAAACNATCCAGATGTGATTAATCCTTACTTGCGAATCACACATTCTTTTCATGCATATTTTCAGATAGCATTCCCCATTCATGTGGGGGATTATTGGATTTTTATCTAATTAAATAAAGCGGTGTGAATGAAAAATGGGGGAAAAAATTTGGAGGAAAACGACAAGTTTGAAGTGTTCATTCTACTAAGGCACTCTGTCCCTCATCGGAAAATGAAAAGAAAATCCTTGTTCTTATATAGAGAAGCACATCTTCTAGCTCTTAAAGAGTTGAGAAGATGTGGTGCCTCGCACTGTCGTTGCTCGCTCTACTTCGACTTCGGGTTTGGATTTGGTCAATTGATATAATTGATTGATAAATTTTTTGGACCAAATTTATTTTTCGTTTTTTTCGTTATTTATTTTCTTTGCGTGAAATTTTAATAAATTCTCTGGTTAAATTATTAATTTCCAAACAAAAATTTGAAAAATTTCTGGCCAAACAAACACCTATTTCCGAACAGGTTCCAACTGGTTGGCTATAAATTCAAAAGCTTGGCTTATTTTTCACAACAAAAAAACTGCAAACTAGATCTCCCCTCTCTCTTCTGCATTTGTATATTGATTTTCAAAGCAAAATGTAAGCATCTAGTGTGATTTGTTCCGCCATTTGAGTTCGTCGAAGTTCTGTGATTTGTAGTGCCGCTATCACAGAATAGTTATTCCTTTATATCCTCGGAAGAATTAATCCGAAACATTGGACAACTGTGAGGAGATTAAATTACTTAAGCACACACAAGAAACTTGTGGGCTCGAAGTTTTCTGTTTTTTATTTTTTTAAACTAACGCCTTCTAATTTTGTGGTTTTTGAATACATAATACCAGAGATGGCCTAGTGGTTCAAAGGGTAGCATTGGATTTCAAGATCGTGCCTATGCACCTTTTGGAAAATCTACGAAACTTGTTGGAACTATCTTAAACAGTTCCTTCCTTGTTATCATCAATGACGCTGTTAGTGCCATGCTCCAACTTGTAAACATGAAGTAGTGTCAGTAAAGAGTGCTTTAGATGTGAATCATGTAGCATTTGTTTTCAATTGGTGTTAAAAGTTTTATTCAAAAAACCTTTAATTTTTTCCTAAATCTCTTTTAATCAAATATCATTAGAAATTCTAGAGTAATTTTCAATATTTGCAAAAAGTTTTCTTTAATAACGTTTTAGGTTTTGGAAAAAGATATTAACTTCTTTTTGAAACAAACACCGGTGGATAGTTATGACAAAGGAAACTATAAAAAAAAAAAAAAGGACAAAGGAAATTGGAAATTTACCACCAAAGGATGTGATGCAGCGGATGGAGCTGCTATTTCATTAACCAGAGATCTCAGGTTCGAGCCATGTGTATGGAAAAATCCTTAGTAGGGAGCGCTTCCCCTCAAATAGGGCCTTACGCGACGCGAATCCGGATATAGTCGGGTTCCAATACGGGTACCGGACGCCATGTGGAAAATCAAAAAAAAAAAAAAAGACAAAGGAAACTGGAAATGTTGTACTGTATATATTGTTATAAATTTATCCACAAGAAGGGTAATTTTGGGATTTGAGATTTCATGCATTGTGTAGAATAGTTTACATCGCACTAATGAGGCGTATTTGTTTGGTCAATGAGGGCAACACCGCAGGAGTCGAAGATCTATCTTCTACGTTACTTACAAAAGGAACTTTCCCCTTCTTTTTCTGAGTCATTCGTTCATGATACTAATCAAAGCAAGTATCAACCTAAAGTCCATTTGTCCGTGCATAAATTAATCTTTGAAAAAAGTTATTAGTATGCTCTGAAAATTTATATTTTCCTTTTCTCATAATAGACCTTGTTATCTTATCACTTTTATAGTAGAATATATAAATGGCTTCGAGCAACTACATTAGCTCCTAGTGCAAATTCATAAAATCGCCATTGATTTTCTTATATAGAGGTCTTTTAGGGAGTCGTAGATATTGCGTTAAATGTTTTCTATAAAAGAATTCTGTCAGTTAAGGTGCATTAAATTAGTGAATTAAGCTTTTTCTTAAAATAAAATATTATACAGCAATGGAAGAAAAATATTTAAGATTGTTTGTTATTTTTCTCTACTGTATCAAGTCTTCTCTCATATCACTTAGCTTGTTTCAATCGATATATAGATATTAATTAATTCTAACGTCTAATATTCAGAAGTATCATCATTGATATTTGGGCAATATGGGAGTCGAGAGGCTCTCCTCGAAAAAGAGGAGCAAAGAGAGGCAGCAAACTATAATTTTTAAGTTAAATAATGATCAATTATTAATTTGGAATAACTTGACGACTCAAAACACTTACGCCTTGCTGTATCAATTTGAAGAAGAAACAAGAAAAGGCACATTACAATTTGTGTAAAGTATATTACTTTCTAATAAAACCAAATTTCTTTTACAATATGATCAATCAGGAAAGTGATGCTTTTAAATTCTTTTGACTCACATTTTGAGAGGCTTTCTTAAGTTAGTACCGCTTTCCCATATTCGCAAATAATTTTGATTTTACCTTACCGAGAAAAATTATAGGATTATCATGTATACCAAAATCATAGATTATTAGTCAGGTAAGTGACACAAAGATGATGAAGAAAAAGCAAATTGCTCGTATAGACAATTGTAAAAAACAAAAATGAAATCTATCTTTCATTTACTCACTTGAGAAGTTTCCAATTGGAAAGATGACATTGTTTCCACTTAACAAAAGATGAGAAAAGAAAAAGAGAGTTACGTAAGGGAACCAAAATTTGGGATTTTTACGTTTATATACGCTATTTGAAATTTTATTACCCTCCCTACTCAAGTTTCAATTTAATTACATAGGCATATACAATTTACCAATTATATACATTTTAGGAATTTAATGAGAATTAATTAACTCCTATAATCTCGCTAACGTAAACAGCCCACTCCCCCCACATTTCTCTGTCCATACCCCCCACGATTCTGATACTCTCTTCCATTTTTGTTCAAAAATCTTTTATAATCTCTCTCAAACTTTCTGATTTATCTCTCAAAATCCTACGAAATCAGTAACAGCTTAAAAATTTTCTTCCCTTTCGATGAAGAAGAAATGATTTCCGAAGAATAGCCCTAAAAAAACTAATGTTGGTGATATTCCTACTTTTGATTTGGGTGTTTTCCCATGGGATTCACAAAAAAACGTAGTGAAATCGACACATGCAAAACCAGAAGCAAAGTCCAAGCTTTCCCCTCGTGAAGCTAGGGCAGAAGCTCGAACAACACTCAAGCATGACAGGGATGCTGGTGAAACTTCGACATCTACTAAATCAGTAAAGCGGAAGGGCAAAGAAATTGCTCGTGATGATGATTTCGTCGAAAAAGAAGTTATCCCGAAACCTGCAAAAAAAAAGTCAAAGTTTCTCCTACTGTCAAACCTTCAAAAAAGAATAAGGTTCAAAAATCTCCTAAAAACATACCCTAACAGCCATTGGAGAAGGTAAAATTTTAGTATTTACAATTTTTGTTCTTTTTTTTTTAGTTACAAAACATATTTTTTATTTTTCTGTATTTGTAGAAATTTTGTCTACATTGTGTATATTTGTTGTTGGTTATCAACTTTTCTACATTTTCCTGGAAATTATAGATTTTTTGTATATTATTCGAAATAATTTTGTTAGAGAATGTACTACATAATTTAATTGGTTTTATTGGTTATTATTTGCTCTATTTGTAGAAGTTAGTTTCATTTTCTATAAACAAATTGTATATATTATGTCTAGTTGTTAGTTTCTACTTTTTTGCTCTAAACATAATTTTGTTAGTGCATTTGTAGCTTCAATGTAGTTCAGTTGTTATATATGTTTACTAATTTTATAACTTATTTGTATGCAATGTATTAAGGGAAAATGGCCAAAATTATCCCTGTACTTTGTTAAATAGTTTACATCTATCCTCCGTTATACTTTTCGTTCAAATTTAACCCTACCGTTAAGGTAGTAAATAAATTTGTCCCTAACCCTAACGGATGTCCATCAGAGCATTGGGACCCCTCAATTAAAAATGCCGCGTAATTAACCTTACCACCCCCAATACCTCTCTTCCCCTTCGATTTCTTCTTCCATCAGCAGCTTCATCACCCAAAAGCCTCAATTTTTCACCACAAAAGAGCTTCAAAATCAGAATTTAATCAATAATTTTCAACCTCAACAGTATATTCAAGTAACATAAAATGAACTTCAACAACTTCTGAAGAATACGACAGACCCATTAGGTATTCTTCAAGCTTTTCCAAACCCTTTAATGGTGATTTTAGTCTCCTTTCAAATACATATCCCAAATCGGTACTAACCAACCACCATTAATTGACATACCCACCTTTTTCACATAAACCCCCCACCGTAACTCCTCCCTTTTTTTTCACATTCTCGGCCATAGCAAAATAATGAAGAACCAGTCATAATAAAATGAAGAACAAACCAAAAGAAAGAATAGACCTTTAATGATCGAGATCAGAGTGACTCTTTTAGTGGTGATTGTAGCTTCTTCTTTTTTCTGAATGGGATTGGAAAGAGGTGGTAGTGAGAGGTTTTTCCGATGAAGATTTGGATAAAGCGTACAGTCGCTGATGAAGCTCCCTCGGCGAAGATGCCGATGAAGATTAAGAAATCAACAAGCCTCAAATCACCAACAAACCCAGCTAACAATTTTGCTCAAACTTCAATGAATCTCAATACTTTTATGTTCTCAAGCTTTCTTTACAAATTCTTCAATGGTGCCATCAAAGTAACATTTCTTATGACATAAAGTGGGTGTTTGCCAACAAGATCTGACATGGCTGCATTGAGTAAAGCTAAGGTAGTGATACTTTAGTGGCTTTTAATATTATCAGCGATTTTGGTCTGTGTGAGTTGATTTGAATTTCTTGCCGGAATCGGGAAAAGAGCTGGCAGTTGATGAAGACGATAGAGATGGGGTAAAATCCAAATGGGAATGTCTTTTTAATTTTTGTTTTTTTTATTTTGTAAATCTATGAAATAGATAAGATATTGTAAAAACAAATGGTGACATGGACTCCAGCTGGCAATTTATTTGCTGAGTCCGGTGCCACAATGGACATCCGTTAGGGTTATGGACAAATTTATTTACTATCTTAATGGTAGGGTTAATTTGAACGGAAAGTATAATGAAGGATATATATAAACTATTTAACATAGTAGAAGTATAATTTTGGCCCTTTTCCCATATATTAATGTCTTTCTGGTTGTAGCTAAAATGTAGTAGAATTGTTATTATTTTATTTTTTGGTCTTTAAATATTTTTAATAACTTACTGTTTCTTTTGGTGCAGAATCGAACATGATGTTGATTATGGCATCACTAGGTTCCAGACATTATCTGACCCTGCTGTTCCTGCCCAAATCAAGGTGTTATTGTTTGAAAATGGGTTAAAGTTGTTTAAGAAGACATGTTTTGGGCACTTTCTTTGCATGTCCAAAATATGTATCCAAAATCAGGCAATTCACCTTCTCATGATGTATGAATTGAACGCATCCAGTTCTCATTTGTTTACAACAGAGATAAAGGGTGAGAGGCTTAACTTTAGGTTGAGGGAGTTTGCCCTTATCACTGGTCTTAGATGTTTTACAGAAGTAACG